>JAGVSQ010011156.1:0-12419 GCA_022683975.1 Rhyacophila evoluta
TTAATATTTAAATCCTAAGTTCAAATTTGTTTAAAAATTTAAAAACCTGCATACAGGAAGCAATATGTGGAGACTGTAACGAGCCTACGAATAGATCAAACCTTATTTTATGTTTTCCTCATCGGAAAGTACAAATAAAATTCAAAATATTGATATGAATAGCGTACAAGAAGAAACTTTTACATAAACCTTTAAGAAAATAATAGAATAATGTAAAAAAGATGATGCATACTGCCAAATAATATTATGCCATTATCAAAACATATTAATTTTATTAACACCGATTTGCACTTACATCTTGCCGGTCTTTTTGGAAATATAATATGCTTTCGACTTCTATGTATGATACTTTAAAACAGGTTAAAATATGCCTCATGATTATATATACTCGTACATATAAAATATATATATTTTTTTTTAATAATCAGCTATAAAAGTTGAACTCAAATTCAATATATTTTAGTTGAAGGCCCATTCATTGTAACAATCTCAGTAAAAGATTCGGTAATACTCTTCTAAAAAAATAATAATATGCAAAGACGTTTTATATAAGAGGAGATAATATAAGATGGATGATTTGTATGTGTTTTATTGATATGTGTTATATGATACCGATTATCTGCTATTCTGTACACACATAGTCGATTATAATACATCTTCAAACGCAGGCATATGTTAGAAATATCGAAGATATATAATGGATGAATTTAACAATTCAGTTCATAAAGAATATTCATGATTAACTGGCTGCTTATTTAGAAATTTGGAATCGGTCGGACATACAATGAGACATACGTAAAAAACCGAATCCGTTTCAAAATAGCAATTCCGATTCCGTCGATGGAGCAGCGATAGCATTGGGTACACATAATAAAATAATTTCATAACGGTAACGTCTATTAAAAATGATACAGAGTGGGCAATAATATTGGCCCGCAAAGTGGTGCCCCGGGCGGGGATAGACGGGCCTTGTATAATAACACCTTTCGTAGATATTCAATGAGCAATACCCCAACCATATCGTTGGAATTGCATCAATTTTTATTTACTCAATTGTAGTATATTCACATTGGAAATGTGAATAGTTTGACACCCATTTAAGTACAACAACATTGATACACATAAAGCAAGCATTTTTTGAAGTTTGTGACAATTATTGTCACCCGCTGTATGTGGATCGTCCGAATTTGATAGGACAAATTTTCAACCAAGCCAGCAATTAAAAAAAAATTAGAGCGCTACCGTCCGCTGCATTGAGCGGATATTCATCTGATCTAATTTCATGCATTATTTGTTTGCAGAAAATTGAATTCAATCACATGTGTACTATAAAAAATAAACTCACATGTTCTCATTAAATTTGGTTATTAATTGCTATCATTGCCATTTAAGAAAGGAACAGAACTTATCCGCACCAAAAAGCCTTACTTTTTCTAACGACGAGGATGTTCTGAACTGGCTACTTTATTCTCAGATGAAACAATTATGTTAGGATTAAATCTAGCACTACACAAAATTTAATGCCTCGATAAATATTGATAATTGTATACAAACAAATATGCACGTGTTTAACATTCCTAAATATGTTTTATTTGTATACCATATCGATCGGCGCAGTGTGAAGATGTCAAATGTAGAAATGGAGTATATATAAAGATCTCGACATCGCGCAGAGTTATCTCGACATATTTTTACACGAGAGTTGGTCGTCAGACAACTACTCATTTACGACCGCAGAAAATATGAAATAACTAACTTTCATTAATGCGGGAGGTTTGAGGTTATTTTGAACGCGAACATAACCACTGTGATAGAGTGACTCCATGTATTTTTCAAATACCCAGCGTTATATATTTCACTGTTCTAATATTATAATAATTAAATACAAATAAACAAATAATAACACGCGATCATCGTGAACAGAGTATCTCATCGATCACAGAGACGCGTGCCCGGTGAAATAAAATAAAATTGTGATTTCAACGATTTAAAAAAATATATCGACAGTTGGACGAAATAAACGCTTGTAAAATTTCCCCGAAGAGCCTGCGGCCGACCATAAAGTCAGCCTAATATGACGTGATCCGATTTTATTGTTTCACCTCGTTAGCCTTATCAAACAGTTTAGTTTGATGCCTGGCAGCATATTTATGCAATCGTATTTTATATTTTGTTTACCATTCAACACAAATGGTATAAATTATTACCGAAAAGATTAGACACTGTTAGATGCAGTCAAAGCTACGTCAACAGCAAAAACGTGTAGCTGTATTTTAAAAATCATTATTCGTATTCTCAATCTAGCGTAGAAACAAATGAATTAATATGGTAAAATATCCCTAACAAATTGCGAATCAATAAGATTTAAATACAATTTAGTATTAATATAATATTATTGAAACATCATTCATTAAACACAGTAAATACTTAGACTTCTGATCCAATTTTTATTTAACTATTCCTTCAGTGTCGCAAGCATAGATTTTACCTTCACAAAACCATGTTAAGAACGCAATATATGATACATTGTAGCTGATATTTTTTGCAATTTCTAAAGGTTATACTGATACCGTATTCAAAGATATATAATTTTATTATAATAATCATTATTTACACCCCCAGATTAGGTAACACGTACTGTGTAATATACGCACCTATATTATTTAATTCGCATAACTAAAATAACATTTACTGAAACCAGCTTCGAGGCTTTGATCTACATTTCACACGTGGTAGACATTCAATTAGATTAATAATATGCATTTTGTATTCGTACGTACATTTAATGTTGAACCGCCTCAAACTATGCAGAGTTGTTCAGTGAGAAATCATTCAGAAACCGTGAACGGCTCAATGAACCGTTGCAAAACACGGTGAAGGAGTTCGACCAAGTATTTTTTTTGCCTTCTGAGTAATATTAATTCATTATGTCTAGGGTAAATCTTGAGATCAAAAGTCTCGCGTCTGTGGTTGACATCCGATTCCCGAAGGATTGAAGATGTTTCATATATTGCAGCATATATTTACGATAATAATGAAAATAATTTAAAGGATTATTAATAACTGTCATCCGAACATCAAACAAAACGAGTTACACTGTAATAAAATACCATCCAGTATATAACTAGAATTTTGACACAAACATAAATTAAATGAAGCCCCGAATATTCGTATATCGAGCTTGCTATTTGCAAGCCAAAGTTATTTACGACATCTGAAACATAACACTACTCTTCCAATAATAATCTTGGATAATGCGAAGAAATTGTACAACAAAAGTAAAAATGTGAACATAGATAATTTATAAATGTTAGCATGTTATGTCGCTATTTTATTCATTCGGCTTTAAGTATTGAACATATTGAAGAACAAAGGATTTGACCATTTGCAACTATTTTAGTTCCAGCTTTCTCTACTATTACTAAACGTTATAAATTTTCAAATGTATTTCATATCGATACCTGAGATGATTTATCATAAACATATGCATAGTCCGCGATTCCGATTGTTTCGTGTATTCTGTAATGATCTGCAGATGCGGGGCGTCGTTAACACAGTAGGAAAATGGAAAACCAAATAGAAAAGTTCAGTTAACGACGTCAATTTTCTTAGAAAATTAATCCAGTTTGCCATTATTCATGTCGACAGCGATATAATAAATACAAGAACGCATGCACTCATTACGATACGCTGACTGCATTTAAGACAATAGATACGGCATTCTAGTAAAGCCTGCGTCAAGGGACTTCATAAATAATAATTGAATGATAAATATTGCGACAGGGAACGGTTTCACAATTCTATCTAAATGTCAAAGTATATTAATAAAACGATTCATAATTTGCCTTTATACTCCGACAAAGAGAATTAATACTCGAAGAACTGATTCAACTGCAATGGAATTAGTTTATGTATAATGTAAATCTGATGCAGGGCAACAATCGCCGTGGTATAATCGATATTATAGATATACTTAATTTATTAATAATGCATAGGGTTTCTTTGTGAAACAAGAGAGTAATTAAACAAGTAAAGAATTTAAAAATTGATATATCTATACTTCTACGAATCCACCTGAGCTGGTCATCATGATAATATGTTATATTGATGATTTCATCGCTTAGATGCGAGTTTCTAGTGATGTTCTTAATTTTCTTATAGGTAAATATATACATATAATATACCAATAAAGGTATGAGAAAGAACAAAAAAAACGTATTAAATTAAATAACTTAATATCCGGATCTCCAAAGAAAGCTTCGTTAGTTTTAGTTAACAAGTAGTTTTCTTACGGCGAATTTGACTCCTTTTACCAATACTAGAGAAATTTCATTGATTGGGTATCATCAACAATAGACGATTTAAAAACATTACTGTATGAGCAAACGCCTCCTCGAGTTTTATACGTTCCACGGTCTTGGGTTGAGTTTCAAATACTCATCAAAACAGCGATGCTTGGTGAGGTTTTGGACTAGGTTTACTAGACTTTTATGATTAATTATACCTTACATTTTGACACTAGTTGGGGTTAGATGAATTTAGTAAAATACTTGAATTTGAGAAGTTCCGATGTCCGATCCTAGTAACTTGGTGAGGTTAGGTGGGTAAGACACGTTGCAAAATTATTGTCTTCGTTGAATTATTATTAATCTGGCATTGTTGCAGAAACAAACGGAATGACGCAAAAAAAAAAATGGATCAACATTCCACTGTGCTAAGGCCGAGAGCCATTCTAATATATTGATTTACTTACAACTTACGTTAGTAATAGTATCAAAAAGGCAGATATCAAAATTCTGCATTGCCTTTGCACAAAATACATCTAACATTTGTATCAAATCAATAGTACTATTCTGTGCACCAAGTCTAGTATATATATATATATATCTATGTAGAGAACGCAAGTAAATGGTTTTAGTAAATGGGACAAGGTCAACAAAAAAATGAATCTAGTAGCACAGAGGTCGGCGTGTGCGCCTTGCGATTCGGGGAGTATGGATTCGATTCCCACATCTGTCAGATTGAATAAATGCAGAAGTGGATGCGTATTGGGTTGGGTTGAACAATTCTCGTGAAAAATTATCTGTCATGTCAAGAATATACACCACTTTCGGTGCGGACATTTTCACACTATCTAGATCCACACGCGCTACTTTCGGAGAGAACATGGCATAAAAAAATAAGTATAAATATTTCGCCGGCGTTACTGGCAATATATAGTCAAGCTTCATAATTTTCTCATAACATTCACTCGATTCATCCGAACATTCAAAATGACCAAATAAGGGATCGTGATAGACGACATGATATAAGTTATTATTGTAAACGGTCAAATGCTTCCTATTCCTGGAGAGAGAATCGGGTTAATATTAATTAAACCAATAAGAAAGGCGACAGAACTGGCTGGTCTACAAACAACCGAAATTTTAGATAAACATTAGAGTGTACAGATCATTTAACCAAATTATTCCTGTGCAACATTTGATGCAGGTAAATGAATATAAGACTTGGGCTGACAGTTAGCAGCGTCGCTATTATAGCCATGAATCATTTTGACCATCAGCCACGACATATCATATTTACTAAATTCGGCGTCTCCAACATCTGAAGGGGTTAACTAAATCAGGGTCCGCTCCAAGTTGTATCAATGAAATACATATCGATTTGTAAGATGCCATAAGACTAAAACGGGTTGCTAATAATAAACTATATATACGGAAGCGTATTTAATATTTTTTAATCAAATAATTTATAACATGAACACCAGTACGACCGGATAACCTTTCACGTATGTACAGAGCTAATAAATAATTTAATTACAAAGATATGTTGTCAGCAGTATCATTAACACGATAAAAATCTCAATATAAAAAAATATTACACTATATAATAAATTATTCATTTTCGCTCAACATAGTTAATAAATTAGATCGATATTTCTTTTTATACGTTACAATTCATTGGTTCAAGTAATTTGAAGATATTCATTTTTATATAGCACTGTATGAACGAACAAGAGGAAGATATTTTTTGTATGAAAATATTCCAGAAATAAAAAGTATCCTAATATAATATGCAAGTTAATATTAAAATATATATTCTAATACAATATACACTTCAAATGAAGTTATATTATACAAGTAAATATATTAATTAGGAGATTATTTCGATGGAACTACGTTAGAATAGTTTTACATTTGTATCATTACATTTAAAAATCTTAATATCAGATAAAAATATATATGTGGGTTATTTTACAATGGTCGAATATTAAGGACATAACCATTTTGGTTCTACAGTCATTTATATGACGATGCCGTAAGTGTACAAACATAGACTTCATAATGTCATAAACGAAATAGCTATCGACAAAATTTAGTAAATTTAGTGACTAAATTCATTACTATCATTATAAAATACAGAAAAAAACCAGTTTTGCTTAATGTGAAAAATCTATATTTTAATTAAATGGTATCTTAGACGTTTAGTCGAGTGTGAAGAGATACTTAATTCTGCACTACCAACTCTTTAGATAAGAAATTGAGTTGACCCAGTCTCGTACTTAGACGTTGATTTGCCTAGGTTTTCATGCAAGTTTACTTATTCCAATGCGTCGATAGTTTGAAGAAGTAATTTATTAATACACATAAACAAGAAGCACATAGAACATACGAGAATAATTCTTCTTTATTATCGTTACTATTGTCGTAGCAAGTTGAACATCAGGAACAAGAACCAGAACTTGTCTGTGGAAAGTTTCAATTTGATTCTCAGTTGCAGACTTATTATATGTAGAAACAGGAGATATTAATACTATAGTAAAGCGATCTACTAGTAGCATGACTCAAGTATATGTACTGTACACAAGTGAGATGAAATGAAATACTAAGTAAAGTGTGGGCGCGGCTAGGTATGGTCCGCATGGCAACCGCAGATAACCGAGCGGTTGCATTTTGCATTTGTTGCACCACATTTAATAAATTTATAATGAGTCGCTCGCAATCTGTCCGACCGCAGACTAACTGGTCCACGTACACACCCGACCAGCCAGTGTGGACAGTATTGGCTATAGCATCTAATGAAAATACGACATTTATTACCTTTCGCCGCGAAATCAGTGTCAATTTAATATTATTGCAAGAACATAGCGAAAAATGAACGTGCCATATGGTTTGTTAGTTTCATTAAATTGATGTGTGTATGAAATAACAAGATTTAAATACATACTAATTCGTATACGGCAATCAAAACGTTCTGTTTTTGCCAGCGGGATACGTGTTTATGACATAATGATAGTAAACTATGGTATATTCATTTTGTCGAGCGACATGCCAGCCTAATATTTGGGGGCTTCTTCCACAAAAAAATCTTAGCGTAGTTTTAGTCATTGATTTATTTTGCAATTTATTCATGTTATACCCAATAAACAACAGACTAAACCACGTTGTGGCACTTTTAATTTTCTATGTTTCGCAACTATATGACCTCGAGATTCTTTGCAGTATAAAATGATTTAAGAGAAAAAATAAACACTGTTAATAAAATAATAACAAAAAAAAAAAACTACTGACTGCAAATATTGAATACCATTCCGAGTGTAAGTATCGATTCCTTTAAATAATGTGGATCGAAACAAACGTAGACTGTTGTTTTCGCAATAATTTCGCAGTCAGTCAGTCAGCTGGCAGCCGACCGCCATTTTAGTCGCACAGCTCTGACCTTTGCTGCAAGTCAACACCAAAAATAGGGTGGAGTTGCGGAGCCAATTTGAGGTTACAGTATTTTTATTTCGACACAAATAGGAGTGCTTTACTTAAAGGATCGTCGCAAAGGTTGAATTATTCATCATATTTGAATTTCGAACAAGACTTTATGTAGAAGTGAGACGAAACAAGCTTACAAATAAATAATCTTGTATTAATTAAATACGCTAAAATAGCACGTCGAGTATTTATTACAAAGTTATCGTATGCTTGTGTCCTATGGCTATTGAGATTATTATTAATTCTGTATGATGTAGTTCATTGGGTATGCATTCAACTCTTCCTCGGTAACATAAGGATGGTGCTTGTTAGCAGAGTTCCATTGAATTGGCCCTTGCCACTCAACAATTATTGTCAAATTAAAACTGATTTTAATACATTTCAGTATTTTCAGGTGATACATTTTATTTGAATGATACATGTATTCAGATACAAGAAATGTGAGTCCTGCTCTAATATGGAAATAACTATTTTTCGTTGAAATACCATTCATTTCAAACAGTGAAATATACACTGTTAATAAGATGTTAGATGATTTCGATCGCTTTAGAAACGGATGGGTCTTGTATTTTATTATTCAGTGAATACTTACATTTCGTTCGAGTACCGACGGCTTAAAGCAGCCAAAAGGTTAAACGCTTGTCAAAAATCTGATCATTGTAAAATTGCGTTTTTTTTAATCACACTTGCTAACGTTCATCCAAATATGAATTCTATGGTTATTATAAAATTTGTACCTATCTAAAAACATCATACACACAAGCTACGATATTTATTTGAAATGTAATATACATTAAAAATAGCAACAAAAAAATACAACAGAATAAGATGAAAGTTACTATTATACTGGATCGATTAGTATATAAAGCTGAAATCTCTCTACAATTCAATGACTCCATCCCTACAGACAATAGGTACTTACTTACACTTTCCTGCCCCACTTAATCACTCCTTTCCACTTGCATGTGCAATGTTCACCGAAGTCACGCTTCTGGGTAAAATAAAGAACTAATATTGTTATATCTACTTCGTTGTTATCACATATATACTTCATGAAGTTTATCATTGTTATTCGCTGACCAGTTACAAAATGATATTTCCAGTACCACTCTGGGAGAACAAGATCAATTTTATTTTTTCTTCTTGCGATACTCCCACAAAATCACTGGAATGGCATAGCTTTTTTAAAAATTGGATAAAGTTATACGTATTTAAAAAAAAAAATTATAGTAAATATGAATTATAGTATGTTTAAAAGTAAAATAGTTCTTTTAACTTTAAATGATTATTCGTGGTCAATTTCTGGCTAGGAATAAAAACTTCGTAGCAATCAAAGGGTTAAGTTTCACGACTTGATAAGGGACCCTTTGGGGACAAGGGAAGTTTTGATGCCAATAAAGTTGATGATTATTTAATGACATTGATGATATAATGTTAATAGCAACAAATAGTAGAGCCGACTCGATTGATTGCCGATTTGAATCCCATACCTGCTTAAAACATTAATGGTTTGAAGGGTTCATTGCCAACCAATTATCGTGAAAAACAATATTTAAATATAATTTGCCCATAGCCTAATCACAATGAAAGTTTGAACGATAAATTACATATAACCAAAGTGTTTGTGTAATAAGAAATCAGAAACAATATGCAAGTTCAATTTTTAAAAATATGAAAATATAGTATGCATGACGTCTTTAGCTGGACTAGCTCGGCGTATTAAACACAAATGTTCGAAAGATTACTTCAAAAACGGTACGACGAGAATTTAAGTAGGTATAAAAGCTTCGTCACATAATTATCGATAGTTTATATACTTTATATTCATCCATCAGAGTAGCAGAACTGAAGTAAATTTATAATTATTTAAGACAATACTTTAGTATTTGCAAATACTTAGTCAGGCAAAAGGGACGACGGAACGTCAGAAGCAAAGTTGCACAAGTCGGTTTATTTGCAAATGAGAGTTACTGACTCAGATTTTATAGCCAACGCCCAGCGGCTTGATCGAATCGATAAGAACCTAGATATGTAATTATGACCCAGTTAAAACGTTGGCAATGTTGGTTCAACAAAAAACTATTTTAAGAGTAAAGGTTGTAATGAAACTAATTATTATTATTTTTGTACTGGACGAAACAGTAATGTCTGAGAGACTGGACTATAATGGAAATAGTATTGCTAAAAATCAAAAAAAATACTAATACGCTGGTGATTGTCGTTCGGGTGAACACACAAGACAGCGAATTAATGTTAACATTTATAGAGGTAATGCGAAAACTATTTACGGTTTGATGTCATAGTGAGGTCGAAGAAAGTATTTTACTTGTAGAAGGAAGCCTGTGGATTTCTGACAAAATACAAAACACCTATAGTGAAAAATAATAGCCAAAACGACCATGTGACTTGTGAAACAGATAGAATTTAAAAAATAATGGGCGTTTTTAATGTTGAACAATATAACGAGTCGAGGTGTCGGAATTTAAATACTGACAAGTATACCACTTTAGATAATCACATGAAAGAATGATAATTTGTACCGGGCTTTTACGAGCAGGTTGAGAGATAATTTGCATTAATTATGAACCAATATCGCTCGTTAAATTTGAGCCAGTCACCCAGTTTCGATACAAATCACCTACGGGTAAAAATACTGCACTTTTACCACAAATGTAAATTTTATAAAAAAATATGCCTTTCTGTTGGTATTTTGTTAATGCATCTCATTATTTTATGTCCACGGGGTGTGTATAAATATCCACTCACATTAACTATATGTAATGTATGTTATTACGCAAACTATAAGGTCGGATTAAAAATATTTTCAGGGTCAGTTGTACGTTATGTAATATATCTCAACAATCCTCTCCGAATATGAAGCAAATTATCTACACTATAATTATGTACACACCCATAGTTAGCACTAGCATGTATAAGGGTGAATACTACACATGCTAATTACAAACGTTAAATACACAATATATTTATATTCCGGTTAATCAATAATATCAATTATCGTGGTTATCATTGAAATATTTCCATCTGAATGCAATTATTTGTACATTACAATATAAAATATGATAAAGTAAATGCTATTTAGATACGAAGATTTCAGTAAAATAACATGAAAGACATAGTGAATGAAGAAGAAGAACTTTTGTAATGCATACAATTAAATTCAATAAATAATATAATATTACAAGTCAAAAAACAGCCCTGCCGGATTTTATTTACAAATTCGTTGAATCTCCATTTATTTATCATTTTTATAGAACAATTTGTTTCATGAAGTTTTTCATGATACTAAAGCCTGACAATGTCTGATTAAACTGATTATTAGTCAGTATACTATTTATATTTTTGGAAAATCAAAAATATGTGTAGTATTGTTAAGGTAGTTATCGGTTATTTGTGCTATGAGAGTTTTCTTACCCTATTATAGATTATTATGTAATATGGATTCATAAAGAAAAATCTCAAATTCCTATACCTAAATTATGCAACTTCTCGATCAATTTAGAAATTCACCTGCAATTTTTATATTAAAAGATCGAGGCGTATAAACTTGAAAACATATTAATGTGATGTATTGTGCAGTCAAAGTAATATTCGCCGTGATATAATAATGAATAGCGAACCGGTTCCCAAAACTTTCTATGATGAAAGTTTTCAGTTTTTATTAGACAATAGGATGCGATTAGGCCTCGCACAATGTTTCTCCGAAAGATAACTACCGTTGATAAACACTTCTTTTAAATCCGACGAAACGACGATAAAAAGAACATATCCAAAAGCGATTACTTTCACGTAACAATATTTAACGAAAATTCTTGAGTCGAAAGCAGAATGATTTGTTTTTGCTAATTTGAAGTGTGCACCGAAATGAATGAAACGTCAATGACTGTCGAACAATGAACAATGTTTTTTTTATATTATTATTCTTGTAACAATAAATACCACTTAAATAACAGATTCGCTGACAAATTGAAGTATTTAGAGATATTTGTATTTTTATTAAATCTTGTTATTTTAGTTGGCGTCTGCCTCAAAATTAAATGATTGTAATCTTTTTACATCACTTGATTTCAGACCAAAGAAACTTATTATCAGCCATATTGTTCAACTGGACAACTTCAAAATTAAATAGATATTCAGAAGTGGCAATTATATTCAATGTAATGATTTAACACGTTCTGTGGCGTTTTCCGTAGATGGAATATACCAGTAGAAACAGTTCACATCAGCCCGTCCTAATACAAGAACGAATGTGATTTTAATGAAACAAAAAATGTCTTAAGTCACACTGAATATGAAATGATATTTAGTTTATAATAACCATTGATTGATAAACCACAAATTGAATTAATAATAAGAATATTTTCTAAGAGGACCCATTTAAAGAGTGACTTAGTTGTTTGTAATATAAAAAGCATGACTAATAAAACATGGCGTTATTAATGAATTGATTACAGTGAAGAGATGATCGTATTGCCAAAAAGGGAGATATCCGCTCAACAGATTGTTGGGTTGATCGGGTGGGTTCGAATGTCTCACTCACATTGTCTACCTTTGGATAGATAATTATTAGTATAACAATATACTGAATCTAATATATAAAAGTCAAAATATGTATGTTCGTTCGTTCGTTCGTTTGTC
>JAGVSQ010011158.1:0-12419 GCA_022683975.1 Rhyacophila evoluta
TGTTCGCTCACTGCCCACATATAATGTAGCCTGAAGATGCCGAGAGGCGAAACCCCGGTCGCTAACAGTGATCTCACATATATCGATTACATACTAAATGTATTCACTACCTTTGTTAATAATCGTGGTCCTTGGTTATCTAAGAATTTAATATTTACTTAAGTTAGGCATTTATGCGTGATATGGGATGGAATAATGTGACGTTGACGAAACCAAAAATGATTTAATCCGGCGTAGCAAAATCAATTAAAACCAATTCACAATTTACGATTAGCCTACAACGTAGACCCTCTACGTGTTGAACATCGTGATATAACATAGAACAGTTTTCGGAGTGGATTGCACTTAAGCATATCGAATATGTGATGTCCTGGCATAATGTAATAATTGATACTAATCTCAGATCATGGGAAGAAAATGGAATGTGGTATTATCGACCCTATAAAATAAATTTCATACTAAAATATTACAAACTACTCATAATTATAATTATAGTATTTACTTAACAGGACATTTTGCAGTTGAATAATTGTATAAAATTTTAATTCTTTTTTTTCATTATTTAAAACACTTGAGTCTTGACGCATATATAACACTACACTACACTATAATCATTTTATTCTAAAACAGATATTTTTTTGAAATATAAGTATTAAAAAAATGTTATCTGATCGATAGTTTAGTTATGTTATCATTACCAAGGGAAATCTACTAGAATATTGTAATAGTATATACAAACGAAATACCTATCGAGAAAATTAATAAGTTAATTTAACTATTATTATACCGTTGTGAAATAGATACCTATTAAATTATTTCTTACTTAAAAATACATTTCTTGTTTTGTTCACCTGTTTTTTAATAGATAGCTTATTTTTAACTTTTTCATTATATTTAACTACTGTTTATAATCCGAGTATTTTTATGATCAAAATTATTCGTTAAGTTGAACATAAATTTACGTAATGTTCAGTAAATATTTATCACGAGATTTTGGTGTTAGCTAATCGTTCAATCCATCAGATATTCAGTCCTGCGTCTTTGCATTTTATTTGATTTCAAATACGCTACGGGAATCAAGCCCGCAACCAAAAACAGCACTCAATTCTCTTACTCCCTATAACATACAATATTTATTTGATTAAAAAAAATCCTACTGTCGGAAAACTTTTTTTCGAATGGAGATTGATATTTTTTTTCCTGTGCGCAATTTTTTGCAAAATATTCGTGTCATTTTTTAAATATAAACCTGAATTTCAATATTGTTTCGATATTTGTGGCTTGATTCTTTTTTACAGAACGTGTATCTAGTTGTGTATGTTGTGATTCTCAAATAAAAGCACTTTTCAAAGAACTGAGGGTTAATTAACGTCTTTTACGTAAACAGGGTCGATATTATAAAATAAAATCTACAAGAGAAAATATAGATATGCTTTGCCGGTCCACGTCTGCTATTGGTGAATATGCCTTTAAGATCCGAAAGAAATAAATTGAACATATTTGAAAACTTTTATATTTTTCCTATCCAGTGATATCAAATTAACCTACATCAAAAGATTATATCTTGCGTTGTTTAACGAAAACATTTGGAGCCAAATTCGTTACGTTTGAGTTATCAAATATGTATGGAATCCAGTATCCATTAAATAGACATATTATTATGTTAAACAGTTGTTTTATTTAAAAGTATATTGTTCATACTATTTTCATCATTGTGTTGTGATTAAATTTAATTATTTTTACCTGGGATGGTTTTATACGCAGCCGTTATGATAAATAACCGCATCTGAGAATAATTTCCCAGATATTGTTTTACAGCAGAATTATGTCAGTTAGTTTGTTGGCAAACAGACACTTTAATGGTCAATAAAGCAGCTGATATGGTTTATTTCTGCGGACGTACAATTTGCTCTCGTGCAGCTGCAATTTCATGCATTCATACGAACCAGACTGAGTTAAATGCATTTTGCATTTCAGTGCATGACCAGTGTAATATCCAATGCAAACGTTTTTGACACAGGTCAGTGAAGTTATGAATCAGAAATATTTTCTATCGAATAAATATTTCATTTTCTATATTTCAACGTATAACGCAAACATATAAATAAACTTAGATATTGGATTTAGTCTATCTTGTAACAAAAATTTCAAATATCACTTATCTTAGTAGTCGAATAAGTAAGTATACGACTGTGATTCGGCACTTAAAGTTATGAACTTTAATCTGGATATGTTTTAGTTTAGATATAAAACTATAATTTTAATGGTCTTAACAATTAGCTGGTAAGAAATCTCTTCAACTATGTCAACTCGAATAATGGAGCACATGGATCTCAATAATATGAAGTTATTCGTTGTTTTGTTACCACGTTTGCTCCGTATATAGGTTTTTGTGACAATGGCTTAAAAGATATTTTTTCACCAGAATTGATTTTAAGACAATTGCTCAACTTAATGGCCATATATTCCTGTATGTTTAGATATTAGAAAATCCAATAGATCTTGACAGATTATTTTACAAAAATTGTTCAGTCCTCGATTTTTGGATTTTTTTTAAATCCGACAGATGTTGGAATCGAACCCATATTCCCCAGGTTGCTAGACGCGTACGCTAACTTCTACATTACCGGGAAGACCTAGACCTAGTATTGCATATATTATAAGAATAGATAGCCATAGGTATTGAAGGGGTTTGTTTTAAATTTTAAAAAAAACACCTCAAAGGTAAGCGAAAGGTTTATCAAAAAATAAAATTGTGAACTATTATCATTATTATGAAAGTTAAAAATAAATAAATTGGTAAGTCACTTTACGTCCTGAGTCTAATACAAGTAATGACAAACATTGCAAGGTAGAAGTCAGGACGATTGTAAATCGATCAAAGTTAAATTTGCAGAATTTTATTCGTAATTGTGGTATAGAGTTTTCATTTGGGGGTTTACTGTCAGGTTTTTGTCATGAAAAGGGTTCAGTAGAGATAATAAGTTTGAGAACCACTACTATAGAGTATTTCATTATAACGCGCAGCATTTTTGTATGATAGTTTTCGAGTATGTATAACATATTGATTTTCATGAAAATAATTACCTCACAACGTCCTTTTCCGTTGCGGTATCCCTTCGCAAGTAGTTCTCAATAATTCAGGGTTGTGTTAAAACTTTACCGTTTTACTTTTCGCCTCATGTTCGAAGTGAATTAGTAAACCGTCACTGGAGGACGACCGGGAATTTTTCGGGTCAAGCTTTAATGTTTAAAAAAGGGGCGACGGGAATTCCAACACAGCGTCGACCGTAGCATGTCGAGTGGGAAACAGAAGTGTTTCAAAAAGTGGGACGTTTCAGCGCCACCAATTTGACACAGGCCGTTTTAGCACAAGTCAATTTTAGCTCTGGTCATACTTAATACGAGAATCTTACTATAAAACTTGTTTATATAATTCTAAATTACGTATATAATAAACTTGTCAAATATTAGACAGTAAAATAAACTCTGTATTTCACGGAACATATAGATAGATATAACAATATTCCATATTATAAAAGAGAAAATATAACATATCTACCTATCTGTACATCACAATAGCTCTTTCCAAATTTAATGATGGTCAGTAGAAACGTGAAATTTCAACTAAAATATTTGGGTCAACTGTACTATTTTTAACTTGAATCATCTTTAGAAGCAACGAGACGGGATCCGGACGAGTATTTGCTTCAAATTGGTGACAATTAACGGTCAATAAAACACTAGAAATACCATTTATAACAAGTTGAACTATATCAATTTAAATAAACAATGAGTGTGAATCTATTTTCGACAAAGCCTAGTAATAAATCTTGTATTATATAAATTGTTTGTGGACAATTTGGACTTATATAATTAGATACATGATCGCCCATAATGTATATGATGTTATCTATTTGGTGGCTGAGGCGTCAAGTTAAAACTGCAGGTTCAAGCAGTAGTATTTTTAAAAAAATCAATAATGCAGAATTTGACGGCTTAGTATCAAATAGCTGACAACTAATTCTTTTACGATAGTACAAACAGTCACCCAGAGGGGATGTATCGGGCGAAAACTTACCTCGAAAAATAAACTCAAAATAAAAACAATTTACATAAAGAATTTGTATTGAGTTGTAATTCAAACCTATTACTTCCGATTAAGCTCGATTAATAAACTCGCTATTCACAACTAAACGACATATTTACGCTTTCTTTTAATTCGGTCGTTATTTTTAAGTTTATTTACACTAAACTTAACAGTTACGCACCAGCGCTGAAAAGTTGTTGGGCGCTTAAATGGCCTGCGCTGTAACGTTATAAACCTACCTTAAACATGAGTTGACGCCTTAGCAACCGGGAAAGGACATCTCTACGAGAGAGGCTACGCCGTACCTATGGCGCGGAAGTACATATACATTATTCACTTTGAATTATTTTTCTTTGCGCCAGCAGTTTTATGGATGATTATATTCAGTCAGGCAGTATGTAAATGTGATAGAAACGGACTATCAGTTACAAAAATATGCGGATTAGATTTGACGCAGTGTCTTTATAAAATAACGTATACTATCATTTATTTCATAACTATGATTAGAACATCACTTTTCATCTAATGTTTCCTATATCGAATTCTATAAACCGCATACAATGTCAAATATGTGTATATTTAGTAGAAAAAAGATTAAATAAGAGTTTTTATACCATATACGATCTACTCAGTGTGAAGATTTCCACAACTCAAAGGAGTACATATATATATATATATCTACATTGTGAATAAATTTTTTAGCAAATTTTCTCGTCAGAATTGGCTACCAAACAATTTTTCGATTCATTGAGGATCCAGTCTTGCGTTTTAGAATATTTTTGAAGACGATAACACTTTGTTATGTATTCGTCTTCTTTCGAATTCGCTTGTAGACAATGCCTTTATTTAGGATGACAGATACCAAGATATTTGTAAGTAACTCGAAGATTAGTAAACACTCCAGGCAGTATCCTGTTAGATCAAAAGTCGTGGAGCTCTAAATACATGCTGTAAATGCCTACAGCACCAATACTATTTACGCCTTCCATCCTGGTAGAACTCCCAAGAAAGACTTTTTGTTTCCTATCAACATAACCTATTTAGTCAAAGAATTTTGCTTGATCTAGAAAGATGCAAATGGTCCAGCATCTGAAAGAGTCGTGAAATCATTGCGTAGTGATTATAGTCTTCACATAAGTGGAGGACATTGTCAAAATATAAAAACATCTACAGCCTAGAATTAGCGGTAATCAATTTCTATAAATTTTTAATAGCATAATCAATGTTCACATATTTTAATTATTTCTGTCACTTAAATGTGTGTTTCCTATTCGTTATCAAGTCGTATTATCGACCAATTGTTGGACCGGTCAGCCATCGCACTTGGTTTCCACAAAGGATTATTTTCTAGCTTTCAAAAAAATTGCAACATTTTACGGCGAACGAGGTCTCTTTTTGACAAGGCTAGACATAGTATAATTATTTAGAATAGGAATCACGCACACTCTAATGCACGCAAACCAAGGTACTGGGAAGCTGCTCCTGGGACACTTCTGGCATTTATGAAAAGTATATAACGTTCGTTACGCCACGGTATAGGCTTACATAATGCGTGCCCAAGAATTTTTTTCACCATACATAAATAAAATGATATCAAATATTTTTTAATGAATTTAATAATGCCTCAAAGTACGTTGAGTTTTTTGCACATGCACGTCCTATGCTTTTTTGTAAATTTATAATACACTACTGAAATATTTTTCAGATTCCATATTCGTGAGAGTAATAATTATATTATTTTTACATATTTTATTACAATATCTTAGTTTCTGATTTAGAGTAGGTTCTTCCGTATGAAACAGGCCCATAAGGAATTAACCCAAACTCTCCAACCTTATTTTACACAAGGTGACACTCCCATGAGTCCTACAACTTCATTAATTTTATTAGATTAGCTAATTACTTTATTAAACACGACTTAACGGAAAGCTTTTCAAAAAAGCTACGTTTTTTAATTTATAAAGCTCGACATACAATTTTCTGTGTTATTACAACTTTATTCGTTAACATTATAAATGAAACAACATTTTCGTTTATATATACATATTTAAATTGTTCTTTTCGACACGCATAATGTATACATTTATCACACGTTTTATTAAAAGGATGTAAGCTGCAAATTCCGAATTAGTATCTAAATTATATTTTAAATTTGAAAAAAGGAGGGCTATGGCATTCGCAACCAGTAACAAGGACTTTCACCCATTCATTATATCGATTTTTTTTAAATAACTCATTAAACTAATATTAGATTATGTAAATAAGTAAGTAAATCAAACACCAGTTTTAGTTTTCGTGTACTTCTAGGTCGTATTTATTTAATAATTTGACTTTGCTCCAAAATCATTCAATTCATGTGTTTTGTGCCTCCTGTAAGATTTGTTCTGTGTGGTTTACGTCGTTTTTCCTTTCCACAATCAATAAATATATAATGTTATTTGAGTTGTATCCTTCTAATAGAATGTTGTATAATTATTTTCATCATAATATAATTTTTTCTATCAATCAAATATTCCTTAAATTTTACTCAAAAAAAATATACAAATACAGTTATTAGTCGTGATATTAAAAAACGTATTGTTCCTTTCTTACAAACGCATTTTTATTTGTACATCGCATTAAGTACAAAAATGCTGATAGAAATTAATAATTCTTTCAATAATTAATTTATTTCTAGTTGATACTCATAAATTAGGTTGTATAAAATGGCTTATTTTGCCAGACATATTCTTTACCGAGGAGTCTTTAATTATATCGGGAAACTGACGTAAATTAAAATTGGATTCTAATCTAGAAAAAAATGTTTTATCGATAAACGACATAAGTTTATTTTAAGTTTGATATTAATGGGAAAGAAAATTTTTCATATTAACATGGTATATTGTTATTTATAGAGGATTTATTAAAAAATGAAAAGAGCATTCCAATTCCTCCACAATTTTCTGAGCCTCTTTATGCCAATTTAATTATAACAAAGATTAGGCTATCTAGTATATTTGTTGTAGATTTTCATGTGTGAAGTATTTGGTTAATGCCAAGACCTACCACCAAACTACCAAAATAGTTGCTTTTTAAGAACTATCATACTTATACAGCTGTGTTCCAAAAATATTCTGTATCGAAAAAAAAATTCAGCTGCGGAAATTGTATGTCTTCGATGCAAACATTTTGTAGAAATTTCCAAAATATATTTTGGATATCATTATCAGTATTTGTGATTTAAGCCACCGTAGCAAGTCTGACGTTAAGGATGTTACTCTCCGTAACGTGCGGCAGTGTTTTATAGTATCTGCAGCGAACACTAGCTTCTTGTTAATACTAAATTGAATTTAAGCTCCCATAATCAGACCTTGAAACTGAAAATATTTCATATTTTAGTTAGAAAACAACTTTTCAGCTAAGAAATTCAAACTCTGAACGTTACTTACGGAAATCTTAAGCCCGGCTGAAGCAGACATAAAAATAATTCTTAACTTATTTTAATAGGTTTTTTTTTATCTCTTGAGACATAATATAATTTGCATAGCTATATTAGAAAGAACGAGAAGGCAACGTCACCGATCTAATTTCCCACACCACCTTTCCCGCTCTACCCAATATGGTGAATATTTTATGCGTTTCATTTCTTGCCCAGAGGTGGCGGCAATTGCTCCTGGGATCGATGTTGCCATGTTGAATCAAGAAAAACCCCTTAAGACGAAAAATTTAATACTACCTTTGGTAAAATGGGAACATTCTCACAATATTTTCTCTCATCTCTACATATTTACACCTCATCTTACACGAAAACCCGATAATTTACCGCATTTTTATCGTTAATTATCCGCGATATACCAATAAATAGAATAACTCAACTTGATATATAATTGTGAAAAATGTATAGAAATTAATTATTGTGGGAGACTTCGGTTATAAAAATGAGCTATACCGATAAGAAATAGAAGAAAGAAGTGAATATAATACTATATGAACTCGTCTCATTTTCTTGAAAAAGCTTCTTATAACAATCCAAACAAATTTCATTCAAAATTCAAAAAAATATTTACTAATAAAGGGACAAATTTAATATTCGATGTGGGCTATAAATTTAAAACCGCTTTCTCCCAAAAAGTCTTTATCGGATACTTACAAATTACTAGATTTAGCTTAATTCCATGTAACTCATGAAAAATTGTGACTTAATAATCAGTTATTTTAAGACCTATCGCTGCCTGAAATTACTAAAACTGAAAACTCTACAAAAATTTTTACATTATATTCAAAAAAAATCGTGATTTTAATAAAAAAGCAATAATTTATTTATTGTTTTTGCTGTCCATATATTCAACTTGCTTTCCTCTTCACCACCCGCCACGTCTCTACAATCGTTATGCGGGTGTATACCTTGGCGTAACAAACGCAAGGTACTCTTCATAAGTGCCAGAAGTGTCCCAGGAGCTGCTTTCCAATACCTTGGTTGCCGTGGACCAGAGTGTGCGTGATTCTTATTCTAACTAATTATACCCTGAAATCAACATTTTTTTAAAAATAAAAAAGCACAATTTAGTCATTATTTTTTGTGCCCATATACTCAACTTGCTTTCTCCCCCACCACCTACCACGTCTCCACACCAGTTATTCTGGTGTATACCGGGGCGTAACGAACGTGATGCGTTATTTATAATTTCCAGAAGTATCCCAGGAGCAGCTTCCCAATACCTTAGTTGTCGTGCACTAGAGTGTGCGTGATTTCTATTCTAAATAATTATACCCTGCTAATATCTAGTCAAATTGAGAAGAGACCTTTTCGTTTGCCGTAAGATTTTGCAAAAAAATTAAAAGCTAGAACATTAGGAAACTATATTCAACTTATGAGTGTGAGTGAGTTTGGACATATATGGTATAGAAATATATGTAAAGGATCTGTATAACTAATTTCTCAGCCCATTTATTGGATTTCCAGTATTTGAATTCTTTAAATCCTTGCCAGTTCTAGAATTCAAACCCACATCAAAACGAATGTTCTGGCTTTTCGATCACTGAGAAGAAAATTATTATTAATTTTAATTATAATTTATTTATAAAATGAAGTTGAGTCATAATTATCATTATTATCAGTTTAAAATATTCACCCGAAAATCAAGATTAGAAAATTATTTATGTTATAATAATTAATAAGTTTCCACTGTCTGTGTAATCAAAATTCTTGCGTAAGCGATAACTCTTTATTTCTCTCTTTCTCTCCTTCACTCTTTATATTCAAGGTAAAGGTCCATATTGAAGTAATTATTATTAGGATAGGTAGTAACAATAATTCTGTAGTCTGGGTACTTAACTTATAATCCAGGGTTCGATTTCCCGTGTTAATTAAAATAAACCGTACCATTCTAATATTCTAACAGCCCCTTCAAAGTTTAATTAAGCGTAGGTAAGGCAGCGTTTGTCAAACTGTAGTCAGAAAACAATTTATATCTTATAAAATGACTACTAATAAGAGGTTAATGGGAGTCATTTAGTTACGAAATAAAAAGACTTAAATAATACTAATCTAACCCGACATTCTTTATTTGATACGAGGTAAGTTGAAGATTCATTTTCTTAAAAAATAATATTTTTTTTTTAATGATCTCTCTTAATAAATGAGGTTAGGTTAGGTTAAGTTACACTCTACAAAGATCGACTGCTGGAGAAGCATTTGACCAGTATTTTTGTTTCGCCTAATGACTCCCGATAGCAGAGTAGCATTTATATTTCATGCAATAAAATGTAATAGAAAATAAATTTTCTCTTTTTATTTTTAATACTTAATTGAGGGATGGTTGCAATGGTTGAGTTCATATAACCATCACTAGTGATGCACAGCTAACTAATGTACCCGCCCCGTCCCTAGACTTGGTCTTGATCAGGCGTATACTGGAGCTCTAATATTGAGAAGCGATCTACTTTATGTGTCGAGAAAGTCGGGAATAGAGTAAATATAAACTTTGCCACGCACTCAAGTGCGCTGAAGTTAAAGTGAATAATAACTACTTCGTCTGTAAAAAAGTGAGTTTTATCTTTTAAAAGTCAATGTGTGCTTTATTTTCGAATAACCCCGAGCCGTGCTGGTGTGCAGATTGTGCACCACACAAGGGCGCTTTAATATGATAGGCGCCTTTTTATAGTAAAAATTTTAAAAATTCTCCCATAGATTTTAGGTACCATGATGTTTTCAATACCATAAAATATGTACTTAGAAAAGGGCTAGAAAGTTAAAGATATGGAAGTTAGATCATAATTCTTATATAATTCATTACACCATAATTTTAATTCAGAAATACTTATTTACACTAGTGACAATTCAAGTTGAAAAGAACAAAAATATATCTGGAAAACTGGAAGGGAGAACGCAAAACCTTTTTTCACAAGAGCGCCACTTACCCATAGTGCGGAACTGTTTTTGAATCATAAATTTACTGCCTACATGATAATTTTTTTATAGTTATTATCATTTTCAAATATCTCATTTAATTTATTATATACAACATATAATACGAAAGAGAGTATTTAATATATAATTAAATTCGTTACAACAACTTTATAATTAAATATATATCAACAAAACCAATAAATGGACATATAATATTATTATATACATTGCCAATTCAACTATTTTTAAACAGAGCACTAACTGGAAACTCGAAAATACTACTTCTTTTCTAAATCAAAATATAAAACTAACATGATAATGCCAATAAATTGTGATAAAAATGTCAATGTTAAGTGATACCATTTCAAATATCGATATTTCCTGCTTGAAAGCGGGTAAATTTGAACCATTCTGGTATATAATCGTTCATTATCAGTAGTTTCTTGTATTACATTTTGTTCTTTTTAAAATGCCGTTATTTTTATATCATTGTACAAGTCTTATAATTTCTAATATTATAGTTGGTTCAATAATTTAAATATTGTATGTAATCAGTTGCTCCATACTACAAAGGTTTAAATACTGTTTTAGGAAATATTCCCATGTGTTTATTAATTATTCACCTCATTGTATACGTAGGTATTGGAATAAGGTAAGAGGAATAGTATAACATTATAAATATCAGTTGGGCGGATCGGAGCACGTATTTTAATTAGAAAATCAATATGTAAAATAATTGCCGTAAGTGGGACGTGTAATCTCATCTTTTAATATGTATTTATGTAGATATGACGTATGATTGTCGCCAGGTTGAAAAAATATTATAATAACATCTTCACAATGGGTATGTCACAATGTTTCATTTGAACTTGAATGGCCATTTAAATAAATCAGCAGTCTTCCATTTGGATTTCATTTGAAGCATATCGACTGAGAAAAAGGACGTAACCCAAACAAATGTTACATGAAACGCAATAAACATATATTTAATAATATAAATCCAAAGTCAAAATAATAAATAGTCTGGGGCAAAGTCATATAATTAAATATACAAAATCTTGAAATGCATTAAAACTGGTGTTGAATTTACCTCATCTGATTTCAATTCAATAAGCTATCTAAGAAAAACCAATAACATTGATTTGACAGAAGTCCTTTTTCCTGATCGCAAATTTTACAGACTCTCCTTTATTTAAACTTAAATGCTAAATTTAGATACTAATTCTGATTTTCAGCAAACACTCTTTTGATAGAAAGCGTATAAAGTTGTATGGATTGCGATTATCGAAAAAAGCTATTTCGGAAAAACTGAGGGTTACGTCCTTTATCCTTTCTACAGTCGATATTATCTTGTAAGTTTTAAAATGATTTTTATTAAATACTGTGTATTATAGTGATCACTTTTCAAGGATCCAATTCATAGATCATCTTTATACTACATCAGAGCCGTGTGCTAGATTTTCACAGTATGATGGAACTCTTTAAAATGTCGCTCCTCTCACACGCCGAAAATATTTTTCAACTTCTTCCTAAAGTTATGGTTTCTCTCTTTCTTACTTAAGTCTCTCCCGCCCTATCTTGAAAATTCTATATTCACCCAGAATTTTTTTGTACGTAATTTCTACTTTTACGTAGTAGTAGATCGTGTAATTCAACAATATGACGCCTCCTCAGATAATTTCGCCGGCTTACAATAATATTTTTCCCCCCCATATATTGATTTCGCTGTTTTCCCGCCCCTTACATGATGCCGCCTGATGCAACCGCGTCTCCGATTCTTAGAAGACATGGCCCTGTACTGCATTACCCTATCCACTCCGCGTATGTAGCATATAGGTCTTCACAATTTTAAAATATATCATAATCCATGAATCATGATCATAATAATTGCCATCTGTAGTAAGGCGCTCCAAACACTAGGTTTCGTTTTGCGTACGTCAA
>JAGVSQ010011159.1:0-12418 GCA_022683975.1 Rhyacophila evoluta
TATACGTTAGAATAAATTTTTCCAGATTTCACCTCAGTACTTGAGTTTTTTTTTTCGATTATATTTTTTACGATCACAAAATCTCATGAATTTCCAGTAATTTATACTATACAATCGATTGAATTTTTGAAAATGTGTGCTATAAATAATTAAATGATGTCTACCCAGATTATAAAAAGATCTTTTTAGTTGTGAAATAAATGATAATTGTCTTAATTGAAATTAACGGTTGTAACTATAATACTTTTTTGTAATTATTATAACAATATAAATTATGATTTTTGCACGATAATGACTGGTTCGAAATTGGTAAAAACACATAACTTAAAAGCTCGTTCAACATCACGTATCTCCACGATAGGAAGCTTAATGGATATTAACGGCAAGGCCAGTTATCTTAAATAGGCAGGCTATTTCTTTTTTCGTGTATTGTGGAAAGAAAATGAATTTTTTACGAAAATTTGTGTTAAGAGTTAGAAAGAGGTGATTTGATCGCGTGATTACGCTCATTAGCAATGCGCATACAAACTCAAATTCACTGCCAGCCTTCTCGCCAGCAATTAGAATATTATTCCATTCCATATTTATGGTAAATCAGCACAAATGAGAACAATATCATTAACGAAATGCTAAGTATTACTCGTAATACTTCAGACGATGAATTTACGCAAATTCGAAAGATGTTCTTTGTCAAAAAAATATATTTTTACACTAAAAGTTGATTTAAATTAAATATCAGGCTAAATAATTATATCCTATTAATTATTTTACACAGAACTAGATATATTTTAGTGAATAAACTCCACGATGCAAGATAAGTTTGTGTTTTTACCATGCATTCATTAAGTAAATTCAAAATTTAAATAAATTATTTTAAAGCTTATGTACAAGTAAAAGATTCATATTTTAATTGACAGTGTCGATGTATTTGTAACATTTTTTAATATATATATATACTCGTATAAATATATATATATACATATTCTAAATTATTTAAAACTGGTAAACTTCCATATGTGATCTATCCTGTGATATATCACATATGGAAGTTTACCATTTTTAAATAATTCAGAATTTAAAATCAATTTCCATCAAGCACCATCAGTCAAAAATATTAATAATTAATAATTAGTTTAAATTAAGGATATTTAACACACTGTAAATATAGTAAGTGTTGTAAAAGTAACGGTAGGAATAAAGAGAAACTCAGAAAAAACCAAAAAAAGTTTGACGGATTCTATTGTCAAATTGTATACAATATGCAGCCACCTAAACTCAGTTCACTCAAGATATCAATAACCGAGGCAATCTCATTAATTATAATCATTACTCTCCGTATTGTCATAACCACTGGCATGTTAGTTTTGCACCTATTTCTCATGAACCTTTAATTATCAAGGGCAATACAGACCGATATTAAATAAAATAGTGGCAGAATTATTCCCAATTTGACCACGCATAAGTCGAAAGAAATGCGTCTATATCCACGTTACTGTGAATTCTAAGTGAATACACAGTATGTATTTCATCTGGCATCAAACAAAAGTGCAATCGAAAAATACTTATATTTAAAATAAAATACATTATACTAATTTTTAACGTCTAAATTTGATTCTAAGTTTAAATAAAAAGGATGTACATACATACATCAAAGGACGAAAGCATCGGATCAGACAGAAGAAATCATTTAGCATGCAATAAATTATGAAAGGGTCTACTATAGTGTCGAGCATCAGCCACCCCTCCATTCCAGGTATGGCGACGTCTGGGTGCTTGAGACGCCACCCCTAAAATTTTATACACACCAGAAATCAGCAACATAGACCAGCGTAGCGGTTTGATTGCTACACTAACGATTTTTAAAAATTCGACGTCAAACTTATCTAAGACAAGCTTTTTGATATTTGAATTTAGATAATCTGATAACTATTTGCAGCTATTATAAATGTTTCCGTAAGTTTATAAAAATAAAACACGTGATTTTAAAATTATATGACTTACCGCGCAAGCTTTTTTCAAAAGCAGTATATTTTTGTTACGAATGATTTATTTTTATTTGAATATACAATCTCAAGAAGCTTTAGCACGTACCAAACGTCATGTAACAGTTCATAAAAAGCTTATGAATTAGAAATGAATCTTATATATTTATTATCTATTTTTATGAAAACATCACGTTGTTTTGAGAATTTATGTTACATAACAAATTAATAATGGCTTATTCGCTAGTAAATTATGATAATGTGTGTTATATAATTATGTGCCGTATATTTTTTTTATTTAAAATAAATTATTTTTCTTCATATCGTTCACAATAGTGATACAAGTATTTTAATAGTTAGCATGACTTTAAAAAAAACATTTGCTTATTTGTTAAAATAGCTGCTGTTGACAATAAAATTTTATTTTTTTCAATGTATCATTACTCTAGAATGCTCGACGAAGAACTTTACAATGGTGGATAATTTTCAGCTCCAACCCCGCAGGGTCTTATCACTCTTACAGCAGATTTACAATGCAGGTGCATTAACAGCCTTCTAGGTGGGGAGACTGTATCCGGATAATACCGGTTGCTTAGGGATGCTATTTGAAATTGCAATGGTTTCTGTTGAACATAAACAAAATTATTGATTGTCAATGAGTCATACCAATGATGATTTATGATGAGAAAAATTTTGATTGAAATCGGAAATTTGTTGCAAAATAAATTAAATATATTATCCCATTTTAATTGCATCTATAATACTTGTCAATTTATCAGGGTATCCCAATTCAAAGTGCTATTACCGGCATTTCATGTTAACAATTATTATATTCGGAAAATTTTTATAGATTGTTTTAAAAAAATTTAAAAATAATTACTTATATCTCTTCAATTATTTAAATATCGATAGAAAAAAAATTTCATTGATTCATTGCCGTTACATTTATATTACGTAACATTGATGAAAAAGTAGTTTATTAAAACGAAAAATTCAGTTTTATTACACGATAACAGTTTACAACATAAGTATTTTAAAAGCTTTTAATTTCTTCTAGTCGATTGATGCCATACTGGTTATATTAACGACATAGCTAAGTCATTATAATATAATATATTTAGATTCAGTACTAAATGAATCAATGTTTCGTTATAAAATAATACATTATTGGATTTGATAACGTATATAGGCCCACTTGAGAGACTCTTAATACTGAAGTAGTTTTTTTTATTGCTGACAAATTAATGGATTAAAACTCGAGATGCCTGTTTTTCAAGTCAAGTGGCGGATACATTCAAATAAAAAGTATCGATAAAGAAAACATACTTAGTATGCGACTCATAAATCACCATTTAAGAAGCTCTCTCTCATCGGTAGTAGCATTGCTACTTTTACAATAGCCTATCTGTAAGTCATTTCGACATATTAAGAAATATACGTTAATATAATTGGAAACGTGTATTTATATATATAGGCGTGTGCGTCTAGCAATCCGGGGAATGCGGCATTGATTCTTCATCTGGTCGGATTTTAAAAATCTGAAAATGCAGATGCCCATTGGGTTGAGTAATTGTCTGACAAACGATTCTCGTGAAAAATAATCTGTCAGGACGAAATTATATTGCGGAGATCCAAATACTCAACTTTCGGAGTGGATTTCTTCACACTGTGTGGATCCATATGCTCTACTTTGGGAACAAACATGGTATAAAAAAATTATTAAGTAATTTGAAATAACGAAAACAATAATCATTTTTCAATTTAATTAAAGCCAATTTACATGAAGCCAATATGTTTCTCTGTCTATTTGAATTATAAGAAGTTTTTTCGTTTCACATTATGAAAGAAAACATGTATTACGCTTTCATTCGACTCTTTTCTTGCCTTCCAATACTTGGGTAATACGCATTGAATGGTAATCGAATAAATACAGTAAAGATTCAAAAAGCGATTTCAAGATATTAGAAAAGCGTATGTTTCAATTCGATAATAACCTTCCAACGTATAAATAACGATAAGACCTTTCCAAGAATGGTTGTTCATACATTAGTACCAGTATATTTATGACATATTTTATATCGTATTAACCGGACCTTAGAGACAATGTCTGAATTTGAAGAACACTAGATACGTTTACCCGTAGAATTATTCCAATCCCATGAAATCACTACATGTACAATATGATACATTTTTCATAGATATAAAAGCAAACATTATTGTCTTTTTTTCAATTTCAATACGACATACTCGTCGAAAGAATGTTTTATAATACTTTTACACTATTTTACTGACTTTCTATAGTTATGTTTTCCAGTTAGCGTGGAGGTTAGCGGGCCCGTCTAGCATTCGAATAATACGCGTTCGATTCTCAAATCTGCCGGATTATTAAAAATCCGAAAAACGGAATGGATGCACATTGGGTTTATCAATTGACTGTCAATCAATTCTCGTGAAAATTAATCTATCAAGACATGTCTTCACATTGTGAAGATGTATATAACTAGATTTTTGAGCGGACATCTGCATACTGTGTAGATCCATATGCTCCACTTTCAGGGCGAATATGTTAAATATATATATACTTAACGTGACTAGTTCAAGTCATTAAACTCATATGGCTCTTTGATACTTAAAAAATATTTCAGTTATCTCCAAATAACTAATGGAATTGTGTGTGTGTGTGTGTGTGTATGTGTGTGCGTATATTGCAGCTGAAGATGGTAATAAATTAAATCTTAAAAATGTCGCTTATTTTTTTAAGCACAATGATGATGCATCAACATATAGACATAAAAATGCATTAGAATGTTTACATTATTTTATGGGCAATAAACAGTTTCATTTTCAGATTCGAGTTTAATGATTTGAAGACGCCTTGTGAGGCACCCTTACTTGTAGTACTACTCTTTTTACGCGCCGTTTTAAATTATTCCGACGTCTTACAACATTTTTACGATTATTGATTCAGATTGTAAAAACAGATGGATGCATTTGGGATGAAGGGT
Source organism: Rhyacophila evoluta (assembly GCA_022683975.1). Lineage (NCBI taxonomy): Eukaryota > Metazoa > Arthropoda > Insecta > Trichoptera > Rhyacophilidae > Rhyacophila > Rhyacophila evoluta. The sequence continues at coordinate 4,988 of JAGVSQ010011159.1, forward strand.
GATAAAGTGAGAAATTTAATTGATGGTTATTTTGGATTAATGTGTTCCCTCCGAATGAGCCCTTCGTGTGCTCCATCTGGATTATCGTTCAAAGAGTATGAGCGTCAAAAACCAGATGGATATTTGAACAGAAATAATTGATATTATGACTGTGAAAGTATTTTTCATCGCTTGAGAGTGCATTTTATAAATATAAAATAGATTGTTTCTACAGACATCGTGAAAAAATAATAATATGTGAATTTAGTCAAAGAAATCTAAATAATTCAGCATGTCAAAGACATGCATAACAGATCACTTATATTATTATAAAAATGAAAAACCGGATCAAAACAATTAAATACGATATGGCTATTCTATGTAACTAAGACCATATCAGAGAGCAATTTTTTGATGTCATAAATATCAATATCAACCCGTGATTATTCATATAAAAGATTCCTGCCAATATTGTGAAGCAAATCGCTACAGTCAGAAAGTACAGAGAAAAATAGTTTTACAATTCAAATGGAATCATAATTTGTATTATTTATTTAATGATAAACTGGCTTTATAATATTTAGGCTTTATATATGATAAACTTTATCTGGCGAATTATTAAATACAAAATGACGCGTTTTTGATTGGACGAAATTTAGTATTTAAATACCTGAAATTTGTTAATAATCCTTTACTCCTTAAATTTATAAAATAATTAAAATATTGAACACGGTGATTTTGATGTTCTTATAATATTTAACAATGGCACGACCGTATATTTCATAACATAAAACATCAAAAATGTAAACACTATTCCGAAAGTCTTAATTCTTTTTCAAAATATTTATACGTATTTACTTAATGTTAAAATACACGGATATCATTAACAGTGCGGATTACTTCAATTCATCCAATTTAATACGGTTATTTTTTGTGTTAGCATTATAACAAGTTAAGTCGTAATAAACATCGGTAGTCAGTAATCAAACTTTGCAAAATCAGAGCTTAAATGATTATTAGTTCGATTCCGTTAAGCTTTTGTTGCAGGTGTGTGCTAGGCTTGTTAGACGTCCGTATGCCGCGCCGCAGGGCCACAGGCGCCTTTGCGGTACAAGCTACGCGTGCTAGTAAAACTAGCCTTCAGTCGCCTCCACGAAACATACAGTTTGAAACCAAAATATACAAGAGTATCTGAGTACTAAATAGTGTTAAGGCTTTCTTAATCAGGTATGGGAAATAGATATAATAAATATCGAATATATAAATTAGGACCGTAATTTTAATATCTATCTAGCATAAAAATTCTATTATTTATCTAAGTAATAAAATTATTTGCCACAAAATTATAGGTCTAATAGGTTAAAAAATTCATTCATATGAATCGGAAATGTTCTTGCCATTCATATGACGTCTTACAATTGGACTAACAAGCTGTATTTTATTGTTTTCGTTTCCAACTTCTACCATACGATATACTTTTTATGGACACTATTTACATTTAACCAACTTTCTGGAAATATTTTAATCATCTACTAAAATGTATTTTAATTCCACACACTTTCAAATAATCTATCATTATTCAAGTATCAAATTTTACCTTTACGTATCATCTAAGCATTGAGAAAATGTAACTATGAGAATTAGTACGCCATTAGGTTAAATGAATTATTTGTATTTGATATGTGATCTACAGAGAAAATAGTTGTAAGAAAGTGTTTAATAATGATAGGATAAAATACCTAAGCCATAGAACAATCGACATCGAATCCGATTAAATACAACGTTTAGGATAGTGTATATAATATCATGATTCGTCTTAGGTAATACAAACCTTGAGAATAGTTCATATCTACGGAGGGTCCGTGTTGGAATCATGTGCTGGGTGGCAGAGAAGGACACGTGTTGTGCTCACCGCGGTTTTATCACTCACCTGGAAAAAGGAAAATCAATCTATTAATACAGGCATTATACAAAACTCATCAGAAAATATGCATCAAAATCAAAAGCATTTATCGTCACAATAAACATAGCATACATACGAAGAAATCAGTTTTAATATATCCATATGGTTTAGTCTACATGAAGCATACCTCGTGACCCGCGGGCCGCATACATTTTACAATTATGACGGTATGTAAAATCTTATTTTCAAAATATTATATTTTATATAATTACTCATGACAAAGTATTGATGTGGGCAATTATTTACAATTATACCAGATCTAAAATAATTGACATTAATATTTAATCAGTTGTGAAAGTAACGCACTGCGAAAAAAAACCCATTGATTACGATATAATAGTAGAGGAAAATAGTCAAGTATCAAGAAGAAAACATTAATTTTATAATAGATCTCGTTTTTTTTTTTGAATACGTTCAACTGTTAAAAAAATATTTCTATAAAAATCTCAACTTAAGATCTTTGCGGCCGACATGAAGTTAAAACTTCTTTATTTGACCCGTGTTAATTTTTAAATTAGACCCGCGTGATTTAGAGACTCAAAATTTAAATTTGGTGTATTATTATATTTTGAAATAATAATATGAGTTACCGAATACAATTATAGTATTCGCTTTAACGAAACACTCGTAATTATTAAGGGGTATGCAATTTTTATATGAGAGACGATGTTCTTAAAATAGATAAAATGTAAATGACGAAAGTAAAATCGCATCCCAAATCGACAAAGTGACCAAAAGTTTCCGCAAATCATCGGACTAAATATTTATTTACGGCGCGGCCGATGGCAAAGTTTTGCGCTGCGAATCAATCATTGCGAATTATTCTTCCGTTTGGCGTTCAAAGTGTCAAATGTTTCGCATTTTGTCACAGTGTCAGATCGCGCTTATCCCGGAGTTGACACACCTGTACAATCAAAATATTTGAACCGATTCCGGGCAAACCCTTTTGACCCTTTCAAGCTTAATTCAAAATCAATATACCCCGCGGCCTTAGGACCATGGCGGCCAACATAAACAGAACCAAAGTGCTTGTCTACGCTCTACAATGTTCTGAAATGTTTTTTTTTTAGATTTCATTACTAAAAAAGACAGATTCATCAACAAAAGAATCATTGAGAAAAATCTTTTACTCATATTTCGTCGTATCACTGGCAAAAAAGGTTAAAGTGAAAAAGTTATTTTTGAGATAATCGAGTTTTAATGTTTGAATCTGTCTGTTAAATAGATTTTACGGTAATTTATTAAAATATAATCATGACACCTTAAGAAATTGTCGTAAAATCTATTTAACAGAGAGCCTCAAACATTAAAACTCGATTATTTTAAAACTCACTTTTTCACTTTAACGTCTTTTGCCAGTAATAGGAAGAATTACTCTTCATCAGAAAACAAATTTTAAATCATGTGCAAATAGTATTCCGTGTATACTTTATCTTTATTATTATTTTCTAACTACAATATTCTTCATCAATTACTTTGTAGAATTGTAACACACCAACAAATACTTAATTTACACTAATTATTGCCGACTTAAGATAAAATAATGTTTGATGTACTATCAAATTAATATAAAATGATTTTTATATCATGATCTAATTATAATATTTTTTTATACCATGTTCGCCCCCAAGTGGAGCATATGGATCTACACAGTGTGAATACATCCATTCCGAGAGTGGAGTATATGGATTTCTGGAATGCGAAGACGTCTTGTCAGATTATTTTTTCACGAGAATTGTTTGTCAAACAATTTTGCTCAAGCCAATGGGGATCCAGTCCTGCATTTTTAGATTTTTTAAATCTGACAGACAGAGAATCGAACCAGCATTCCCCAGATTGCTAGCCGCGCACGCTACCAACTAGGTTAAGCGGAGAGACAAAATTATAATATACAACTAAGAATCATAGAACTTTTATAAAGTCCGTAACGTTCATGAGTAAAAAATGTTCATATACAAAAAAATAAACCGAGACACGTTTAACGGTTATATTGAATTTAGCATTAATATTGATGAGAAGGCTTTCGAGAACTTAATGAATTAAATATATAAAATACGCGAAAGCTCGAGCTTTGAACTTGGCGGCGCTCGTAGAGTGTGGCCAAACGGCAAAGTATACAGTGGACAGAAATCAGAAATCACATCAGGGTGGCTGCGGGCCTGTCCCGTTTGACTTGCGGACATTTGACACATAACAGGACTAGGGTGAATTCACTGATCATACAGCAATGCTCACACCAAATGGTGGGGCGGGAAAACTAAGAAAAGCTTGTTGTATACACGGTTATTACAAGATATTCTATATACCGTGAGTAGGCTTTTGTAATATTTATTTTATACATTTTTAGGGGAATCTGTATAGCCAAGTATTACTGATTTAAGCGATATTGATTTTATTGCATGCTTTCATTTTAAATCGGCCATTAACCAATATTCATGACATAAACTTTTTTGGTGTCAATAATAGTACTAAGCTGATGGAGTTGCATACAATAATAATTTTAATGGGTGTAGAGGTTAAATTTTTCTTTTAATAAAAAAATATTTGTAGAATATTTATTTTCTTATGCGTCAACGAAATAAAAAATAAAAAAAATCAAAATTCGCGAAATGTAAGTCTTTTCGATGGCCAATATAGCCTGATTGGATACAGAGCTGAGAGCTAAAATCCTACATTCGCTAAAAAAATTAAATAAATAAATCACAGATATGGATTTTAATGCCCAATTGAGATCCGTAATTTGATTGTTACCAAATCTCTTGACAAAAGTGTCAATATAAGTTCTCACATTGTTAAATTCCATAAACTCAATTTCTAAAGTGTATATTTTCATACTGTAGAAATCTATAATATGCTTCAAAATTTGAAGGCGTACAGTTGAAAAAATATCATTGAATTATTTAATTATTCTTTGGGGCATTCCGATAAAATGTGTCATTAATTTAAAATATTTGAGCATCGTAACGAGACTTGTTACGGACAAGCTTTGTAAATCCATCCACACACAATACACGTACAAATATAATACGTTCCGGCAGCAGAAATCGTTATTTTTTTGTCAACAAATACGAAAAACAATCGTAATCAATGTTTGTCAGTAACTTGGCGGGGTTGTATGCTCGGAACAAATAACTCTAGTGCTTATAACTGGGGTGGAAAATAATTCTGTTCGTTTAGAATTTAATTTAGAATATGTAAAGTATATAATGTCTTATTCGATTCCCGCGTAAAACCGGTATGAATGTAATTATTTGTGGTATTCAAATAATTATTTACAACGTATGGTGTGTGTATTATTACTTGAAATATTTAATTAGTTTGTAGTACAGAGAGAACGTATCATGTTATTTTAGTAAGAGTATGGTTTTTGTTTAAGACAATAAACTACGATGCCTTAATTGTGCTGACAGTTTCCGCAGATAAAATTAGCGAGCGTGTATTTAATCTCGACTATTTTCCAGTACAGTACCTCTTGCTTCTAGCCCGATATTCTATCTACGACGATGAGAGACGCAGTTTATGTACTTTACCGAACACTAACGAAGTATTACCGTAACCGAATTATGTGACTTACATTTGACCCGGTTTCCTCAACACGTGGTGCTCCTAAGAGAGTTGCCTCGGAGGTAATTAGCAGTGTCAACAGAAACAAGCCGGCTCCGAAGAGACGGAAGATGACAATGGAAGAAGACGTCAGAGAAGCATCGGGTATCAAGCCAAATATACGAAGCCAAATACTGTAATCTTAATTAAATATTCAAGTTCTTACGCGCAAGCCATGACTACTTTTATAATGAAATTTGAATGCTGCGGAGTTTGAATAATAAAAGCTCAGTAATCTCGCAATTTCCAAAAGCTACGATCTTATCATACATTAAAGGAAATTCAATATTATGGTTCCAAGGAAAATGCCTGCTGTATTTGTCTAAGTAATTATTAATAATATTTAAAATGAAGATGCTGCTTGTAAATACAAGATTAAATTATAAGGGATGTATTAACAATACAATTTAAATCGTTGATCTTTAAAACACAATATACTTGTACATTGATACATCATCTTCTTCTAATACAATAGTAGTTGAGTGAACACGAAAATTTTGGGAATATGCAACGATATATAATCAAAGCAATCAAATGCTGAGATAACCAAAATTGTCTTTTAGATTTTACATTAAAGGTTACTTGGCGGTATTACACTACAAGCACAAAATACCTGTTATATGTCTCGATATATATAAATAAAGATATTAATCATTTCATCTGTTTCTCTCTCACAATAAAAAAAACTAACGCAATATTGTTGCGATATTACACTTATGTATTATAGTACATTTTTACTCTCCACAGCTGATGTAATGGATGCAGTAGCAAACCATTTATATTAATATAAATCTTAGAGTGATAACATGTAATGAAATTCCATTCAAATAAATCCTCACTGGAATTTTTAAAAAGCTTTAAGGAACATAAATAATTGAACAACATCCTAACATCTAATTACTAAAAAAACTTTCATATATATGGAATGAAAATTTAGCAAATATTTTACAATACTATTAAAAAGGTTGTTCTTTTTTTTATAGATTATCATTTCCCCAAAAAATATTACGCACGATTCTTGGCTGTCACACAATTTCCAAAAATATTTAAGTCGGATTTGTTATTAGTAAAATATAACGTTTATTACTTTAAAATAAACATGTGTCGAAGGATGATTGTTCTGCTTATCTATAATGATTGCATACAAGATATCACACAAGATAAATTTCTGTAGATGCTTTATATTAAATACGTACAGTTTTTCTTAAGCTTGGCGTAGCAAAATAAAGACAGATACAAGAAGGGAGAGATTAACGCCTTGTTTTATTGCATCGTAAGCATTAAATCAAATTTGCAACACGTAAAATGCCTTAATTCGGTTTCGGGTCATAGCGATGCGACATGCCACATCACGCGATATTGCGTGCCACGCTCCACGCCATGTCATCAAACATGTCCGCGCCTGAGGTTAATCCCAAAAAGTGTCATGTGTATTAATTTACCCGGAAAAATAAATTTATATTGTGATTTTAAATGATCATCGGATCAACAAACAATATACGATACCATGCTGAACAATCCTCTGCTTGGATTTACGTGAATAATATCAACAAATATGTGCTGACTTGTATGTTTGATAGAATTGTGGCTACACATCTTAAGCAAGTTTTTCCCCACATTTATTATCACCCATTAAAGTTTGCAGTTAATAAAAGCTTTTAAAAAAATTCCGCCTTTCCCATATATTTTTTAGTTCATAAGATCGGTTACGTTTAAAAAACATCTTGTTTATTTTTATCGTATTGAATATTTACATGGCCAATATCAAGCTTTGTCGCGACACTGTATGTAAAAGTTTTATCATATTTTTTTTTATACCATGTTGTCTCCCAAAGTTGAGCATATGGATCCACACAGTGTGAAGAAATCCACTCCGAAAGTGGAGT
>JAGVSQ010011160.1:0-12418 GCA_022683975.1 Rhyacophila evoluta
TTTAAAATCAATTTCCATCAAGCACCATCAGTCGAAAATATTAATTATTATATTAAGTAATTAAAATTTTATTTTCATTAAATAATATTTGTATGTATAGGATGGTTTCCTTAAAAACTCAATCGTCAAGCATAATTTAATGCTATGATAATGTAAATAAAAACTAGGCATAAGTAGATCGAGGGAGACACAAGAAAGTATCTCCCATTTTTATAAGGTTAGGGATCACTGGGAATAGATTTAATTTCTAAACTATATACAATTTTTTTTTGACAAGCACTCTCGCATACACTATATTTAGTTTGTAATATATATGTGAAAGTAATAATTTTGCATTATTTTTTCAGGATAGGCTCGAAAGATGTTTGCCGTTTGGGAAGATAATGAATACCACATTGTATTGTCTTTAAATTATGATTTATTTACTGAACCATGTGTTGTGATACTATGCTTTTAATTGCAATAAAACATATAAAATTCTCTTATAATGTGTAATTTTGTTTAATATAGTACAGTTTATTAAACTTTAGTAGTAATCGTAGAATACTTTTATCATACTAACCATTGTTGGCACCTGGCTTTACTTACATAATTTTTATTATTTATTGTGCTATTTTTCATTAATTATCTAGAAAATCAAATAAATACTTGTAAGTTGTTGATGCTTTACAAATTAAAAGTGTTAATTATATTAAAATTAAATAAAGATATAATTTAAATAATTATGTTATTAATTTTTATTTCTCATTTTCTCAATATTCCGTCTTATTTCATATTAAATTCACTGTATATAAAACAAAATAATTGCTTTCTAAAAACTAAAAAATAATAATTAAATTTTAATAATGATGCAATTTTTTAAACAGTAATATTAGTTACAATTAAGAAGTTACTGACTCGCTTGTACCAGTCTACCAGTCATGGATTAGATTAGATTTTGACAAATATTAATAACAAAATATAATTGGAGATGTCTAGTCTTTGCAGTTACATTTCAATGATTGACATAAGCATAAAATGTTGATTTAAAAATTTTCAAATACTATCCAACTAAATTTGTAAATACAGAAATTTGACATTTAAAAAAATAATTTGGTAAAGTTTTCTGTGGAATTACCACGGACATCCAATAAGGAAAATGAATATGCCTGAACTAAAATCTTATTCGAATCATATTTTGGTGGTAGCTTGCCAACAAGTGACATAATTATTGACACATGACAGGCTATTTGATGTAAGATAAAATTAGTTAGAATTCGATAAGTAAATGTTTAAAGGCGCTTATTGGAAGGCACTGATTTTAAAACATTCCTCTATTAAGCAGTCTTAGAAATGTTAAATTAAAATAAAGTTGTAAATTTGTGCATTGGAGACATAATTCTTAATAAATACATTTATGAAACAACTTCAGACCTTCATGATCGATATTATAGCACTTATGTTTTAATGGTGTGTGGTTTTAATTTATTCTGGCGGCCTCTTGTGCTGACCCCATGCGTGGAAGCATTTGGTGAATCGTTTCGATTCCTTATTCTTCAGTGTAAGGAATAATTTTCGTGGCTTCTCAGGTTGCTTGACTCGAAGGTGCTGAATGTACACCTAAAATCACAAATAATTTATTCTAATTGTTCATTGTAAAACAGTATTTTTTTACCATGTCCACTTTGAAGGCGGAGCATATGGATTTATACAATATGAAGATGTCCAGTTCAAAAAAATAGAATATGGACCTTTACAATGTGAAGATGTGTCTTGACAGATTATTTTTGTTTATGAGAATTGGCTGTCAGCCAATTGTTCAATCCATTGGATTTTTTAAATGCAGTAACTGTATGAATCAAATTTGAAGTGCCCACACTCAATCTTCAGTCACTAGGGGTAAACAGCTAATAATCATCCATTATTAGAGATCCTGACATAGAAATGGTGCATTTTATGGTTTACACGGAAGTTAAGATGGTACTTTACACTTTCATGATTTAATGCAATTTACGGGGGAAAAAAAAGCATGGAGAAAAGTAATAATGCCTAATGTCATTCAAATAGTATAATTGATATTTTTGACTGATGTTCTTTGATGGAAATTGATTGTAAATAATTTAGAATTTCAAATAGTATATGCAACGTAGATGTGCATCCAAAATGTAAACGAGGCTTATAATATAAAATCTCAAATTTTGTTTTTTTTCCATAGTTTCATGTTCGATGTTCATCAGATTTTTTTACTTATTGGTGGGCAATAAGTACACAAGGTCATAACGGCATGAGAGAATTTCAAAATATGAATATATTATATTACGAGATAGAATGAATATATAAAAAAATACCTGAGCTGATTTGTAGGCCAGTTTTATTTCTACTTCGCTACATCTGGCACCCAGCCAGAGGAAGACTTGTTCCCCGTTGTCTAGAATCATGATGTCATCATCTGCCAAATCGTCCTGGAAGTAAAAAGCAGATTCGTTTTAAAATGATATTTTTCCCAGATACAATCAATGCTCTTGGGCTTTCTAGTGGTGAAGACAGACATGGTACTAAGAAATGAAAATATGAAATATTAAAGAATTTTATTTATTCTGATGGTCGATATGGACTGAAAAACTCACATCATGAAGATTATTCAGGCAGCCATTTCAGAGTTTTATATTAGTTACATTTATTTATTTACTTAAAAGCAAAAGAAAATATGAGCATGCGCAAATTGTAACTAATAATATAATTGTTTAGTTTTTTTCATCGTCAAAAGATTTTGTCTGAGAAGACGTATGAAAATTAGAAGATTTACATTTAAAAAGTAGAACTACAAAATACTATTGCGAAAATTATAAATATGAAATGATCCTAAAGGACTGCTCAATTTGTAGTAATCATATATAGAGTGAAAGCTTACTTGACAAAAGTCTGAGCATTTCTCAGAGACTGTGAAATATCCTTTTTCATTAGAGCATCTAAATAGTCTTGTGTAATTCATGAAGTCTGCGTCTTGTTCATAAAGCTTTCGCCCTCCCATTCCAACCCAGAAGAAGTTTTCTGGTTCCGCACCTTCATTGATTACCTACAAAATTTTAAATTTGTAAAGCTTTACATAAAGAGTGTGTGAAGACTTCAATAATGTAATAACTAAGGTCAGATCTGTCACCAAAAAATTCATGTTAATCAAGGAAATCAGCACATTTCTCAACCCAAATGCATATCAACTATCGAAAGGAAAAAATATGTAACGCTCAGTTTTTAAAAAAAAGCTGTTATTCAATAATCACGATGTATACAACTTAATATACGTTCTATTAAAAGGATGTAAGCCGAAAATGCCAATTTAGTGCCTAAATTTAATTCTTAAGTTTGCAAAAACGGTGGCCAGTGAAATTTATGACCAGGAAAAGGGGTCAATTTTATTGGTTTATCTTAAATAGCATTAAATTAACATCATATTAAGTAAATAAGACACCACTTTTAGTCTCCATGCACTTCAAGGTTGTGCCTATTTAATTTTTTGTCTTTGGCCCAAAATCCTTAAATAAACTTTTTTTGTGGCTCCTAATTTTTTCTGTACAGGTTACGTCCTTTTTCCTTTGGATAGTCAATATGAAAAACAATTGCTGTAGTTTTAAACTTTTGATGTAGCGGCTAGCTATAACGTGTTTCTGAGTCGCAGAAAAAATATTGGGATAAACTCAAAATTTAAAGTGGCTTTAATTAATTGATTTAACTAGAATCTCAGAATTCACTTAAAAAGAATAAAAAAAATGGCAACTAAACAAAAAATTGACAATCTTAGATTATTGCATCTACTGATATGTTATAATACCTGTAAGCTGACCCATGGACTGTTAAACATATCCTCAGCGATTTGTTGGGCGAGTCGGCCTTCTTCTGGATCACTCTTGGACCCGATCCATACATAAACAATTCCGCTTTCTGAATCATCATCAGTTTCAAAAGGCACATTCAAAATATAGCTGGAAAAAAAAGAGCTCTATACTTTTTGTAAATAATAAAATATTTCATAGTGAAACACTAGTGGGGTTATTAATTACTATGAATCGATACTGTGTTATAATTATTATGATATACATCAAATAAGTAATTTACCAGAATGCACTATTGAGGGCTGAGGCGTCAGGTTTAATTTGAATTAGACGTGTACACAGGGGACTTCCATTTGATCGTAAATGATATAATTCCACAGGAGCTTTGCCATTAACCTAAAAGAAAAAAGCGAAAATTATTCTCGTAACTCGATATATATATCTTAAGTCTACCAATAAATCTTATAGAAAATATTAAAAATTGAATACCTTTGTGCTCTCTTTACGTTTTCCATCTTTTATTATGAATTTTCTACTGAAATGTGACATGAATTTGACATTTTCTTGCTGTTGATGCGTTCTTACAACTTCCAAATTCTGGCACAGAGACTTAAACTTTTTCTCCAAACTGGAATCAATAAAGATATTAATTATATTCTCAACTACAACTTTAAAGATAGCTGGCTGCGGATTTACTACATTGTATTCTAAGCACAATCAAAACAAATTGATATTTAGCATAAGCACTATACAAATCTTATGAAACCTGTTCCTTTATACAGATTTTTGTAATCTTATTCTTAGTTTCCATTATGGTTTGATCAAAAAAATATGTGAAATTTTCATTTCTCAAAAAATCTTTATATATTTGTCAGTATTCATTTTGTCCTATCTGATATAATACACTTATGCCAGTGCTTATGCAATCATCGAAGCACTTCTGGGATGCAATTTACTGTATGGCATTTAGTTTCTCAGAGATTCTGTCTTTTCTCCTTAATTTTGGTAAAATGTCATCTTTTCATAGTTTTTTTTTATTTTTGGGAGTAGGGAAAAATCAAAAGAGGTCATGTTTGGCAAATACAGAGGATGAGGCATCATAACAATGTTCAAATTTATAAAAAAGCATAGTACATGCATTATCGTGGTGCAATTGCCATGATTTGTTTTTTTTCAGATTGTTTCATAGAAACGGCGTAGAACTTCCAGACACTCCTTAACTTATTAACTATACGATTTAGTGACAAGAACTTTTGGTACACTACGCCGTTGAAATCTAAGAATGTAAGCAAAACTTTGATATTCAATCAAACTTGATGATTTTTTTTCCATCTTGACTCTTCAGGTAACTTTCATTGGAAAGCCTTAGTTTCGATGTCATATCCATAAATATTCATGTTTCATCATCACTTATGACTTGTTTGACCTGTTCTGGATCATTGCTGATTTTATTCAGCAACTCCTGGTCAATGTCAATTTGGCACTACTTTTGTGCTCATGCCCAAAACATTGAAAAAAAGCTTATTACGAGTTTGTCAACATTAGCAGCAATCTCTCTGATTTGAAAATAAAAAAATGAATAAATAAAAATTAAAAAAAACTTACCCAAATGTGAACGTAAGCCATCCCATATTACCAGCTTGCCTTCCTTGCCAAAAGTAGACTACCCACTGAATAGAATCTTCCGCTTCCTCGGCATCCTGTTGACTTCCTTCTGATTCCTTACGGGCTCTGGGAGGACTGGCTCCTTCAACTTCTGGCTCCACAATCTAGTTAATAATTACAATAAATAATAACTACCTGTAACTGTAAATACTCTTTCACATATTAAATTGAGTTTTTAATTGTAATGATTTCACCCCACTCCTCAATTACAATTTCAAATATAAATAACTTTTTCTGAACATAATTTATTCATATTTACTATTATGAAAGCACTGTTATTTCACAAAAGGAGTCGTAAACAATACCTCCGGTACAATATATCTACAGAGATAGACATAGCAATCATTGGTGTGGAAGATCCCCATTTCTTGTTCAGGCAATCGGACGAATTTTCGTCCCTCTAAAACGAAAGCTTCCAAAGCCTCTAAGTCCTCACGCCACTCTTCTGTCAGCTGATGAGCCTCCGCTGCTGATACACCCGCTTGGCGTGGTGTAAATAAGGCCACTAGATCAGCTCTAGAATTAAGAACATTTAACAGGTTTTTTTTTTTACCATGGAAAAAAGGTTATTGAATGCTATATTAGTGAACTGGTATCTATCACATATATTCACATATGGATGTTTACCAGTTTTCAATAATTCAGAATTTAAAATCAATTTCCATCAAGAACCATCAGTCGAAAATATTAATTACATGTACATAAATATTTCAAAGATTTTTTATATGTGGATATCAATACGTACTTGGTATCTTGTTTTTTGGCCCACTGAGTTAGATCAGCACCTGTTTTAGCGACGGATTCTGCAGTGCGAGTAAAGTCAACAGCTATCACTTCATCCCAGCCCTGGAAGTAACTCTTGAATACCTGGAAGACATCATTTTTAAGAAATAATAGAGATACCTAATTATGCAATAGCTAAAAATGGCCTACCTTTTCAAACTAATTGAACAAAGAAGTGGGTGCTTTGGGTCTTGACCACCTTTATCTACCATAAGAACCCCATTTTATACTATCTTATGTATCTTTGCTTTTTGTAACCTTTGCTTTCATATCCAAATTACTAAAGAGAATCCAATTGGGTGGTTTGAAATAATTAATCAATGTCATTATTCTTTCATTGTGGAAATATATGGATCTACCTTCTTCATCATAATGTTATTTCATAACCTTTTCAGTATTATCTTCCCAAAGGTGTCTAGTATACTAACTTCGTCTATTTGATAATTTTTAAAAAAATTCTTTGAATAAATTAACACATGAAGCCGTAAATTTTAAATTTTGTATACCTGATGCTCAGTTCCTTCTTGGAGCCGAGTGACCATGGCGTGGGCCGGTCGGTCGATCATATTGAAGAGTTCTTGAGACAATTTTACTGCTGCTGCTCTTACAAGCCTAGTCGATTTCTTTCCAAACCTACGGGCGATATTTAATGAGTTCAGTATAATGAAATAGTAATTTATATATCTTTAATACTAATATCCATATTTGTAAATTTGATTTAACAGTTGATTACTTTATTATTAGTGCTGTGGGCTTTGAATGTATATGTGGGTAATGAATATCCCAGTCTGAGTTTCATTGACTAGATATTCATGAATTCATTACCAAAACATCTCACAGAAATACATTAGTATATACATGATCGTATAAATAATTACCAAACAAAGACATCCAGGTGACAGTCGAGAATATAAACATTTCGGTTTGTTAACAGGGTATGCTGTAATTTGGTTCCTAGTGGAGTATCAACCTGGGGCAATTCCAAATATCCCATCCCCAATTCCACACGATATAGCCGTGGAGGATTCCAGCTAAAATCATCCGGTACAAACTCCTAAATAATAAAACAAATATGATTAACCAGGAATTAAGACAAATTTGAAGACTTCCTTGAGGAAAATTTTATATTATGTAAATGTACTAAACAAAAAACAAGTCAAACAGATTGCTACAACAAGATATCAACCACCAAATGTCTTGATGAAATTATATAATTTACCTTCAATGGACTTTTTACTGGTGAACCTTCTGGAACACCAATAGCTTTCCAAAACTCAATTGTCTCGGCACCTTGAATCTCCGATTGAATTTCAGCTCGGTTTTTTCTTTCATTCTTGTTAATTTTTTCAGCAAATAACCGTGCTTTTGATTTCAGTGTATTCTTTGATTTTTTTCCAAACCTGTATAAAAGAATTGATATTTTAAAGGGTTTACTTTAAATATATTATACTTATATATTTTACATTTTATAAATTTGGTAAATTTTTAGATAGTTACAGGGTTCAGGTGAATAGCAGATCCTATGGTTAAGAGCGTTTTACAAGAACTTAAGAACTAAAGCAGTATAAAGCTTCAATTAAATTATAAGAAAGATATAAATAGTACAATAGTAGTTTAATAATGTAGTCGAACAAAATAAGCATACCATAAGAAAATATTGAGACCCATATCCAGAAGATAGACATATCTGGGATCAAGCGAAGCCACTTCGACCGCCACCGGTTCTAAATGGATTGTGGAACCACTGGCATGGACTCTGTATAATCGTGTAGCATAATACTGAAATTGTTAAAATGTTTAATCGGAAATTGAGGAAGTGTTAACCAAAATAACATCAATTAATTACATATTATTGTATGCATAAAATTTGCTAACTTGAAATTGGAAAAATATAACTTTGAGTAGTTTTGAGAGTTAGTTGAAATATTTTACCGTATCCTCGATAGTGAAGAACCCACTAACGGTACGTCCACCTTGGATGTAAGTGAGAGAACAAGGGAAGAGACGGAGGAATTCTTCAGTTTCATCACCCTGCTCTTGCCGTACTGTCCGTCCACCTGCTCCCAAATAATTCCTCAGGTGCACAGCATGGATAGCTGCACACGCCCTCTTGTCCAACTGTTCAATTATAAAATATGTAAATGATATTAAAAATGGTTTCACTAGTTATATTTACATTACAGTTTTTTTTCTTTTTTTCCACATACACTCTTTAAGTGGAGCATATATACACCAAATTGTTAAAAAAGTTAAAAACTTGTTATTAGCCAGTATTTCCATCACGTAGCTCCAAGTAATACATTCCATAGACCAGTGCTCCGTAACCTTTTTTCTGTCATGGCACACATGTTTTTTTTCCAAAATTTTCGTGGCACAACACAAGAAAATGAACACACCCAGCATCATCTCGCAGTACAGCGGTTGCAGAGCACTGCTATATATAATATTTAGTGGCCGTATGTCTTTTCTACAGAAATGGAGTCATATAAGATGAAAATAAAGCTGAACTATGATCACATCAATAGCCTCTACATATACAACGTCTATAAAATTACTAATTTTACTATTAAACAAAATGTAAATATCCTCACAGTAGCCTTCTCTCCGATCCAGAAATGAATTTCCCAGACGAGAGCCCCTTGATCATCAAGGGAAGTTTTAAGGATAATGTAAGCATCACCCTCATAAAACTTTCCGTGAGCCACTTCGTCAATCATATTTGGCAGAAAATTTTCAATCTCCCAAATTGACAACCCTGGCATTTGACCTGCATCATCATCAAAGAACTCTGAATAATCCAGTGGTGGTTTTTCTAATGCTTCATCCCATCTTTTAGGTCTAAAAAATAAATTCACAGACAAGTATTAAAAGTTAGTTCCTAGTCCGCCTTTTTTTATTTATTTTTAATTATTATTTACCATGAGAGTTTATATTCTATAGTTAAAAATTATTTATCAATATGACAACTAAATGATTAAACCTTTTCCACTATTTTAAATATACACTTTCATCTAATGTCTACCCTGCTTTAGATCTTTGAAGTAAAGCCATTTGATATCAAAACCGATTGAAAATGTAAATGCCAACATGAAATGTTATTTTAATGTTACTTGAGAGATTGTCCTTTGGTGCCATCAAGAGAAGTGGGTAGATTAGGAGCGTCTTGCATTCCTTTTAGTATCTTGGCTTGGTCCTGATCAGCTGCTGCACCTTCTTCTCGCCGTCCGCCGCGCCTTAATCGAAGTTTGCGAGCAACCACATCTTTGCTTGGATCTTTTAAAATACAAAATAAAATAAAATAAGAAACAAAATGTTTGCATTAAAAATTTTTGACGGAAGACCAAAGTATAATATTAGAATGACCGAAGGAAAGGAAGAAGGATATCAAAATATAACAGAATCAGGAATATCAGTAGGGTTTCAATAAACTCATCCAAATTCATCTGCTTAGCATATAAACGTAATGGATGATATTTCTTAAAAAAGAACTCAACTGCAATCAAAACTCAATTCAACTTGGATGATAGGATAATGTAAATCATGAATCATTAAATGATAAATAATGATAAAAGATTAATTGAATAAAATACACTTCAAATTTTTATGATCCTCAATTTTTTTTTTTTAATTTAATTAAATAATATTTTCATTTGATAAAAAATGCTTGTGTTATACAGAATATTAAGAAATGAGAATTTTATGGTATATTTATTATGCTCAATTATTTTATAATTTTATTTACTTACAAGAACCTGAAATTAGATATAAGAAAACAAACTCACGATTAGCCTGTGCTGGTGGTGGAGCAATGGCACCAGCCAAACGCAGTTGATTTTGAAGCGAAAAGTCGATATTATAAAATTCAATGCCAGATCCCTTCTGTTCTTCCTGCGGCTTGGGGGGCATCAGTAAATCTGGGTTATTCCTCAAATCTAATTGGTCTAGGTCTGTCAGCAGATGAATGGCGTCGGGAAGAGTGATTAAGCGGTTGGTGCTCAGATTCAGCCTTTTCAGTGAGCCGCATCTGGGACAAATAGACTCGCATAACTTGCACGCCAGACTCCACAATATTTTCACCAAATATGAGGGCCATTGTCGAACAAACTGTATTAAATTCATCTAGAAAGTCTTTCCTAATCTTTCAGACTTTTAAAAGACATTTAAAATAACACATTTGGTTTTTGTATCCATTTATGTAATGTGATCTTAAGGTATGATTATTTATTTTTAGTCGACAAAATTAGTCCAAATAACAAATAAACATGATGAGGTAGTGTGAATTACACACATAAAAAATCTGTTAATTTAGTTTCTTTTCACCAAGAAAGCCACATATTTATTGGCTAATTTTAAATTGCATTAAAATTAGTATTTTTAGGTATAAATATTGCGTGAATATTAAAACAAGTGTTTGATTAAAATAAAATAAGAGCATTATTAATTATTTGTGATTTTTTGATAAATAAAACACACTACATGCTATCAACAACACAACATTATTACTAAATGATAATTGAATGCATGAGTAAAGAATCATCTAAAAACTGAATTATTTATCACGCTTCGTTGAACACAATGCATCTCACAACTTGGAATGTGAAACTCCTTAGCAACCATATGATTGTTAGCTGTTGTTTTGTGCATGAAGATCATAATGTAATTAAAAACTAAGCTCAATCATATTCCCCAAGAGTTTTATACACTCAGCAATAGTTGCCAATAAAATTGAAAGTCAGCTAATTTGACATCAGGACAAACCGATTCATTTGATATTTGTAGTTGCAGAATTACTTTTTATTAAAAATTACTTAAAATAAAATTTTATGCCATTCACCCTTGGTGAAAAGACGTTGGAATATTTCTACTTCTAAAAATCATTTAAACATTTTTTCTTCTACATTAAATAAGAATTACACACCAATACAGCAAAAATTCTTAAATACCTGCATAATCCCTCCGGTATCATCTCTAAATGATTATTTGCAGCTGAAAATACTTCAAGACATCCGAGCTTCCCAATTCCAGATGGAATACCCTCAAAGTCCAACAAATTATCATTGATATACAGTCTTCTAAGATATTGTAGTTTACAAAGAGAATTTGGTAATACGGCTAGTTTGTTTCGAGAAAGATTTAATGTTTCCAGTTTCTGCCACATCTCAATTGCTGAAAGAAAAGGGTACTTGATAAATTATAAAGAAAGTTATATTGACTGATTGCAGAAAGATTATCGATACACAGCCATATGTGTAACTATTCTCAAAATTTATTCACAGTTAAAATAGCTTGTAGGAAAAATCACCATTTTTGCTCTGAGCACATGACATAAAAACATTCGGCGTGGGAATGATTTTTTTGTGGATTGAATGTTATTGATTTAGTTTGTTCAGCACAAACACATACACAATACTATTTTTCAAAAGGACTGGTTGTTGGCCAATAACTCAACTAATTCAGTATCCATATCCTGCATTTAAATATACATAAAAACACGTTGACCGTCATTTGCTCAGCTGTGGAACTCAAGCTCTCATGAACGTTTATCCACTTAGCCATCGTAGAGTAGTAAAATTATGAGACTTCACTTAAACCCTTGATACATGATTCAGAATGATTCAAAAGCATGCCCTTTGAATTATATTAGGCGATAAGCAATGTATTTCAATAATATATGCCTATTTTCTACCATATTTAATTTTGCCATAATTATGGCTTTTATAATGATTAAATATTACCTTTCAATTTTTCAATTACATATTACCTTTCAGCTTTAAGTAATATTGAAAATTATACAAACCTGTAGAAAGTTCAGTTATTTCGTTTTCACTTAGATTTAGACGTTTTAGATTTATTAATGAATATACTCCATCAGGTACTTTAGTCAAGCCATTCTGCGACAAGTCCAAATCTGTAAGACTGGACAATGATTCCAGATTATTTGGAATATTTGTCAATGTCCGTTGAGTATTACGCATATGTAAAGTTTCCAAGTTTTGTAGAGATGTCAACTGCCTGAAAGAAACCAAATTTAATATATAATTATAAGTAAATAATATATATATTAATATTTTCGACTGATGGTGCTTGATGGAAATTGATTTTACATATATCAGTATGTTATATGTTCGCTCACCGCCCACATATAATGTAGCCTGAAGATG
>JAGVSQ010011161.1:779-12417 GCA_022683975.1 Rhyacophila evoluta
TAATTTTTATATTATAAGATAATTTAAAGAAACACAATGATAATTATTTGATGATTAAGATACGATTATGAATACTCGAACGAATTGAATTCCAGTAAATATTTACATGTTGGTGTGTTAATAATTATATCAACCTCATACGAAGAAACATGTCAATAAAAAGTGTAACATATCGTACCAAATCAGTAAGTTATAATATTATTAATAAGTGGCAAAAATAGGGTATTATTTGATAACGTAATATAAAAATATATTTCCTTGAAAAATATATATTATTATTTGATATTTCGTATTCGAATAGTCTGTTATTTTTTTTATAAAATTATGGAACTTGAATTCGCGACTTCTTAGGTCAAACAATCCACAAGTGCACGCGTTTATCTACTAGGCTTAAGTCGTGACAGACTTGCCAATCTGATTGACTGAAAGCAACTATTTTAAAAATCAATCTTCAAATTTAAAAGATATGCTATGTGTCCTGAGGCATACGTGACATTTTTAGCGATTAAATATTATAACTAGCTTAATAATGCCGTAGAAGTATACATTTTTTTTTAAGAAAAATGTGTGGACATTGTTGTAGAATTAAGTGGCAGATAGTTGAATGTTTCGAATTCTTGAACAATGACTACTAACAAAGGACTAGAAAGTTTGGTCAAATCCTGAAAATATTAATCAGTCAAGACACATCATCAAATTAAAGGATCTTTGTACTCCAAAAGTCATGAAGCAGAGACTATATTTGACATTTTTAATATTATAATATAATTCAGTTCATCCGGAGAATTATATAAACTATATTCAAGATGTTGCAGAGCCAGGTATCCAAGGCTGTGGTGTTGTATTAATCGGGTGTTTTAAGAAGACATAGTGATTAACCGTGCGCTGCCAAGGCTTGGACCACGAGGGTTCTAGCGGGCAGCTCAACCAGGTTTTTCTGTTGGGGATTTCCTTCCCTTAGCCAGGGGGGACTAGTTATTGGTCGCCGGTCGTCCGCCTATTCCGTCCCGTGCTATTTAACTTAGGGAGCGGATATGGAAGAAGAAGAATATTCAAGAAAAATGATATGTAAATATGACATTTGACTATTCAGTAGTAGATAATTGAATATTGACTAGTAATAAAAGACTAGATAATTCGGAAAGAATTGTATCTTTATAATATAAATAAAAAATATTATATAAAAAATAACAGGGTTCGGAAATATATTGAGTAAATAAAATATGTTTAAAAATTATTCTGGCGATCAAACAGGCGTATTCCAAGGCGACCTCAGAGCAAAACATCACTCGCAGAGGCATCTACGAGAAGGAGTAATAATAACAAACGTGGGAAATGTTACAAGGAAAAATTATATCGATATTACGGTTAAGCGAACATTATTTATTATTGTGGCATGGAGGACGCAAGAGGTGGAAAAGATGAGGAGGGGCAATGAAAAATAACTTTATGTCACGATGAAAATAAATACACCGGGATAATAAAATCAGACACAGGAGGAAAGCGGACATATGTCTACCAGAGTATGGAAATAGTAATTTATTTACATCGAATATCACTCGAAAATTTGTACAATGTGTAATTATTTTTATATTAGTACTTCAGATCAATGTTTCGTTTCAGAAGGTTGAGCAATAATTGCCAATTATCCTCATGAAAAAAATATAGAAATAAGTAGAGACAATACTATGGAGATCCGTATACTCAATTTTCGAGAGTGGTCATCTGTTCAACTACCAATACTCTGTAAGATTAAGTAAGCCTTCACGGATTTATACGTTCCACATTTGCAGTGAAATTGCATTAAAATAAATATGTACTAGAATGAATAATAATTATTTTCAATGTATTATATATTCGGGATAAAATTAGCACGTCTAGTAAATGAAAAATTGTTGTATATGTAATAGTTTAATGAAAAAAAATGTATATAAAACTCGTAAGCCTGATATGAAATCGATAAAATATATGAGATATTTTAAATTAATCAAGAATATAGAGAGATATATATTTCTTGTATGTATGTTATATTCGTATTTTAATACTCCTGTAATTGTTAATTATGCAGCTTAGTGTTGTATTGAATTATTGTTATTTACGATGTTATTTCGATATTTGAAAATTGTCAAAAGATTTTTTTATGTATTTTATGTCAGATTTGGTATGCCCTAAAAATCCGTTAACAGCCATCATACTGCGAAAAGCCTCCAGTGGCGTCAGATAAAATGTGGTGGAAAACAGTATTGTTTTTATTAATTTATTATCGGTTAACTTTTGCAAATTAGAATTCACTTCATATCGCGTCTACGTATAACTCATACGGCGGCATGGCCTGAATAATTCAAAATGGACATCAGCCAATTCCGAGAAAAATAAATGGGCCAAAAGTTTGTTTACGTACGGAGGCGTTTGAACCCGACGTTTGGGAGAACGGTCACCACCAAAATGTCAACAGTCCTGCGATGATTTATTTTTGAAGAGATTTTCTAGAAAATAACATTAATACACGTCTCAGATCATGAACATAGCGTCCCACCGCAATATTAAGGAAAAATATAATGAGACAGTAGATTTCCGTAGACGTTATATTGAAAAATTTGTGGAGAAGACATAATGGAAGTTAATGCATGTTCTGATGAATGATTAGAAATCAATGTATTATTTTTATATAAATACACGGAGAGCATAAATTATTATAATCAGTTTTTAGTCTTTAATAATGCTATTAACTTAACGTGAGCAAGAGATTAATAAATAATCAAATTAAACTGACATAATAAGACGAATTTTCTGAATATTTAATTTTAATGCGGGTTTATATGAAAGATAATCCATCATTGATGGTGTGAATATTGAAATCACTGTGAACTTTCTTTTGCAATTATAATATTGATAACAGTAGAAATAAATTTATATTTGTAATTTGTTTATTTATTACAAATACGGCTCCAAATATGGACCATATAGATTTCAATATTATGAAAATTTATCTTGAGAAGACATTTTGTCAGTCAAGACACTTAACTTATTATAAATCCAGACCTGAATTTAAGCTCCATTCAAATTCAGGACTTGGTGGTGTGACCTCTGGTGCCAAAGCAGATATCCTAATCATTTTCACCACCAAGGCGATTAAATAAATATATACAAATTTATAAGTATAATAAAATGGTTTAATATTTTTCAGTAAAAATTGTTCTAGATTAAAAACAATTGAGTAAGCCGCATTTGCGTATTTAAATATATAATTAAGCATTCGATTGTTATTGATGATTTTCGACGTCTGAGTTATAACATAACAAATATAACCTTGCAAATCATAACGCAATAAAAATACAAATATGCGGTACATAGTCACACTTACTAATTATGACAAAATTGCTGTACATCGAGTTATCGCCGTAATAACTCGACACGGATAATAAAACAATAATTATTACTATGACTCTACGCCCCTGACACAAAAAAGTACGGCCAAGTGACCTAAAAACAATATTCCACGTTACGGGGAGTTTTTCTCTCATTTTCCGTGACAGCTTGTATTTTTTTTGTTGCGTCCGATCTAGTAGCGATGAATGAATTAATAATACTTCATGGACCCATGTGATTCTGTCATTTTCGAGAGGATGAAAAAATGTTCCTCCTCGAAAGGCGTAGAAAAAAATTAAAATATATTTCAACTATTGTATTTTATTACATAATATAATTGCTATGAGAAATATTGTTCAATAATAGAAAAGTTACTTCTACATTTATTAAAATGCGTCGATAGTTACACATTTTAGTTTTGACATTACATAGATAACATTTTTTTGTTACATGATATCACGATTGAAATAACTATGTTTACAACTAATGTAGTTTGATTTTTATGTAGTTATTTAATAATAGTAAAATAAGTTTTACTTAATAATTAATACTAAGAAAAATACTTATCGAAACTCATTTTAAAAACAGACAGTTTTAGTATAATTAATTATTAAAACATTTTTTGATATTACGTAGAGTTCAATGGCTGGATATACTTTTAAGCTCACAAATTTAGAATTTAGAATTTGTAGATGTACTTATGGCTGAAAACTCGTTCAAAAAAATAGAACCGTTTATTTTTTATTTACATTTTCTACATTTCATTGTTTATTTTTTTTCGACAATTATTTGTCTGTCAATCGATTAACCCATAAGCGTCCATTTAATGTATTTAAATAATCTTTAAAACAAGAATTTTTTCATACAGGAATGAAATTCACCAACAAGCCGTTCAATGCGCGTATCCCTTTCACAGTAATGACAATAATTGAAAGTTTATCTATCCTCATGGTAGATATGTTTTCAAATATTGATGGAATACAATACATAAAATCATTACAAATAAGACTAGATACACGTGATAAAATTATATTAATTAGAGGAGAGATACATATTGAGTATATCTATACATTTATACTTAGTGTACGTTATCTATTTTATTTTTATCTTTTATTGATTATAAAATATTAGATTTCCTTCATTTATGAATAGATTAAAATAGAAAAATAAAATAACCGAGACGTTTAAACTATTCGATGTAATTTTTATTGTAAGTGGAACTGTCAATCGTTTATAAAACTTTCAACTAAAAGAAAGTTTTGCGAAAAGTGTTTAAATACAAGTTTTTTTTCTTTCGATGCAGATTATATGTGTTTTAATTTTTTTTTTGATTTGATTAAAATACTACAATATTATTAAACACATGAGTTGATCTAGTAGTGTACAACGAAAGATGAAAAAAATTTGTACGTATGTCGCTCATGATAAAGCAATATCTCATATATCACATAGCAAAAAATACAAGAGATGAATGGCACTCTCTATAACGAATATCATTAAATTATAGAATGTCAACATTAAAATACCATTATTTTCTTTAACAACATCATAAAAAATATAAAATTTAATGCAATAATGGTGAAAGAATTAATTTCATCGTCTGTAAAATTTGTGTCGCGTCTTATATGAGGTATTGCTTTGCCATGAGCGGTACGTTGTAGAGACGAAAAGCTTTGATATGTTGTGCCGCTTTTGGCGTACAAAAAGTTTTCCACTAAATGTAAAATATGTAGGGCGACATGAAAAAACTATCATAATATCATACTTATTATATATAAAGTCACATTCAAAGAAATTATGTGCGTGGGAGAATATACCTCGGTAAATGATCATAATATAAGAGGACAAGATAATTAAAAAAATATATATACATGTAATCCGCCAGGCCGAACAAGAATCCTTTAACCATCTTTCATACGTTCTATAGATAGTGCCCAACACTACTACAGAACGTTGGAGTTACTCGCGTTGGAAGAAGAAACAAAACTCGCGATCGTTGAAGACGTTAATAGAATGTGTCTAAGACGACTTTACATCGCCGTATGACTTTTGACTAACGTAAAGCTTTTAAGTTTAAGAAAAAAATACAATATAGAGCAGAAATATTTTTAAAACTATTTGATGATCACTTATTACGGGTTTTGGGTAAAGCACATGGAAATGAATTGTTTTCCTTTACAAATATTTATTAGACTCCTAAATTTCATTGTATATTAAATACCTTTATAAGATATCTATAAGCTTGGTACGGTGCTACAAGATTAATTTACGTGCGGCATGTTTACTATGAATAAATGCACAGTTTGTGGTACAAATCTGTGACAAATAATGAGTGACTGTGGTTCTTTTGCACCATTTGTGAAAGAATTTTAACGAATGTAAAAATGATCATTCATATACACAATACCATGAACATTAATCAAAAGATGGTTAATTTTAACCACTTGAATGAAAATATAGAAAGCATTCTAATAATTGCGGCCGTTATATTAAATGGAAAATATTGTATAAAAGAATATGGGAAGTATAATGACTTAAATAGGAAGAAACAAAAAATAAAGCTTGGTGCATTTAAGTCAAAATATTTTTTACTGTTGCGGGTCATTAATCAAAAAAATAACGGAAAGCATTTATTATCCATTCAAATTATACAAACATACGTCGAAGGTCGATTTCATATAAAAAGAAAAGAAATTAATGGGTTTTTCTGTAGCTGTTGTGATTGAGATCGATGTAGCGTGTAGGCCGTGAAAACAGGCGACTCATTGTATGTTACTATGAAAAAAAAAACAAGCAAAATTACGGTGAAAAATACAGTTAGATGTTGCTGTTGCAAAATACGAAAATTTCTTATGATGGACGAAAAAGGTAATCACTCTTGACAATACTTAATCTCACAGCTTTTTGATTTTAACATAGCTAGATATGAAAGAATAGATAACAATTGGGTGGTAATAATTATTTTTCGTGGAATAAATCCTTAGACTCCACTTTGTATTTGGGAAAACATAGCATAATAGTTGACATTTTGCTATTTGTTTACCATATTGAAATCTCGTTACTCGGTTTCTCTTTAACAACCTACCACTTTTCCATTTCGCTGTGTGAGTATAACTTGACGTAACGAACGGGAGGCGTAGTTAAACATGCCAGAGGTATCACAACATTTTTCCAAGTCTAAATTTAGTTAAGCCTTGCTTACACCGAATCTTGATGAGACGACACTTTCTTACTTATCGCATTTTTTTCATTTGTGTAAACCAAGTTGTAATCGTCGACCGGTCTAAAACTCTTGAGATGATCTTCCCTCTCAAATGATATAAAGGCATACTCACATAAGATGTGCTTAGTATTCCGCTATTCGCTACATATTATATAATGTAGGAGATTCTATAAAATTGAGATAACAGAGCGTAAAGGTAAAACCATTGTGATCGGTTAAGGACTGGGAAGATCAATGATACGGAGCCAGTTTAATCATTTCTATATGCAACTTGAAGTTCACCAAAGATGTATCTCAAATATAAATCTGGTCGCTAAATAAAAATTTAATGTTATTGAATTTATCACTTAATTAATATATTGAGTGAATAGTTAATGATCGATTATTCAAAAGATATTCTATGTCTTTGTGTTAGATTGGGATTAGGTTTTTTTTACTTTATTTTTATACAAAAATCTTTGACTATGTTTTTATTAACCAATATTTCCGATTCTGTGAGAATTCATTAGATCTACATAAACTGAATTTCGAACAGGAAGTAGGCTGACCTCGCCAAGAAAAATCGATTCAAATTAGGTAACTTTTTGACCTAAAATACGGAAAACTTGAGCAATGCCAATTAAATGTCAATCCAGTTGCTCCATCCCGGACACGGTTTGCGCAAACATAACTCAACACAATGGAAAACATTGCAAAATGGGGCACAGAATATGCGTGGCAGGTAGAGAATATTTCGCATAAGGATTCTGGTCACTTCTATTCACTTTCACTCGTATCTGTGACCTACTTAGATCAACAAGTTGGCGTTCTAATTTAGTATGCGCATGCAGTTATAAAATCAGTTTTGTGTAATAATTACAATGCATTATGTTGATATACGTGATGTAAATTTTATTGTAGAAATAACATCCGTGCAACCAAATCTATGACTAGTACTAGATTGACGTGAAGGGCTGTGAAAACATTTTTGAATATAATTACAAGTACACGCAAAACTACGATGAATTTCAAGAAATATTAAGCAAATTGTAAATTTATTTTCTGACAAAGAAAAAAATAAACATACCTCTAGTACTTCTAATGTTTAATATACTAAAGATAAATATTTTTCAAAAGTATAAAATATCAAGTAAATTATACATCGATATCTTAGGACCACATATTTCCAATATTTTTGATTCGTTACCGTATTTTATAAAATCTAAATGACCTGCAACCGCTTGGACACCGATTAAGAGTGTAAATTTCTTAAATAGTTTGAAACCACTCACTGCTTGAGTAATTTCATACCATTATTGTGAGAATAGATTTATTGAATCTATGAAAAACACTGAATGAAGAAAATGCTCCAAACGTAAACCGCATGATCAATAATGATTGTTAAATTATACAGTGATAAAATGTGTCAACGGTTTTTGAAAATCCTGAAAATGTTGCACTGAGCTGTGAAATATAATTTGTCAGGATATGTCTTCACATTGTGGATATCCATATACTCCATTTCAGGCGAAGACATCCTCATAATATGTAGAACCATACGCTTTTCTTTCGGAGCGAATGTATGATAGTAAAAGAGACATACTTTGGGGTTGATATAGTTGATTGTTAATGATTATAAATGTTTATTTTTTAGAGACAAAATGAGTCTTTTTATGGTGTAACAGTGTTAGTCCATTGAAAAGAATGAATATATTTATTTGTAAGATATTAATACTCTTTTTCGTATATTGAAAGCTAGTGTATAGTTCGGTTGTACGGTAACGTTATTTCGAATTATTTTTTTTATTAGAGTCAACAAAGTAACACGTAATAGAATTTTGAATCAACATATTGAAACTATGTGTCATATCTAAAACACGTGGGCGATTATTTTAGCGCGTAAAATAGCGGACCTTGCATCATGGAATGTTTGGTACCCACGTAGATTGCAACGGTATAGTCGAAAATTTAATACGCGATATACCGCAGTCCAGTGGTGGCTATTTCATTAGAAAATGATGCCGAAATAGTTGCCGACAGTGGCGGATTATTTCACTGGGCAAACGTGACACGCAAACTCGTTATTTCCTGGAACATCAAAGTAACTTAATAACAGTTTATAATTTGAAACAATTACATTATTTACCGTAATAAAATGTATTTGATCTTCACGCGGTACA
Organism: Rhyacophila evoluta; assembly: GCA_022683975.1. Lineage (NCBI taxonomy): Eukaryota > Metazoa > Arthropoda > Insecta > Trichoptera > Rhyacophilidae > Rhyacophila > Rhyacophila evoluta. Next base: position 9,531 of record JAGVSQ010011161.1, read on the forward strand.
ACTTGCTGAGTCAAAACATCTCGAATTATAACAAAAAACATTCTTACTAATTACTAATCAAATAGTTTACTACTACAATTTTAGTTACTGGTATCATATTTTACTTTAAAAGTGTTGGACTTTATTATTAAATTAAATAAGTATAGTGCATACAAATAAATACATGATACATTATATATGATGCCGTACTAATATTTAATTCAAACGTAATTCATAATTCCTGATTTTATTGTACAGTTTAAATATTGTGCTTACATACCATTGCACCTAAGGAGAATTAGCTTATTACCAGTAATATAAAGTTTTTTGAAATAGTGCTGTTTGTTGGTTAGAGTATAATATTATATGTAGATTAATGGAAATATTAAAGAAAACCATTATGTTTAGACTAGTGCTGAAATATGTGTTTAATTACCATCTTGATGTTGGTGGGTGGGGCTACGCAGTGAGTTGTGGTGCATTTCTGATTATAGTATCAGTTGTAATGCCATAGTCTAAAAAACTTATTCGATTCAATTCTTCAAATATTATATAATATCTATGGATCAAGTTTCAATGGTGATGACAATGATTGTATTATGATTACTAAAAGTAATTATTAACATTACACGACTCCATTAATAAAGTCTTATTCAAAACAACTCTCGGACATTATGTAAGGTTATGTTGGGTTAGATAAAAGTGTGGTTGTTTGTTTAGGTCAGGTTAGAGAAAGTAATGTTAGGTCATTTAATTATTTCAAGATTTTCAGTTGATGTTTCGACGATTTTTATAGTTTAGGTTTTACACAGAGATTCTTCTTCGTGGAGTCGTTGATGGGCGCTTAATTTCTGGGAGATTTTTCCAGGATCTATTTGAACAATATGGACTCTCACGCGTCTGAAAATTCCTTAATGTGCCACTGATAACCGACACAGATTTTGTGGTCATGCGTACAGTAAAAAATATCATCATTGATCTAAAACATTTGGATGCCAGCTACGAAAATAATAACAATATAAATATACACATAGGAAAGGCATCTTGATGATGATTTATTCGCCGGGTCATGCGATTGTGATACGACGTATGATTTACGAGACGAGCAAGTATGATGACATGACACACAATGAAAACAATCTTTGGCCACGCCTGCTGGCCTATTAATCAACGAAAGCGGAATGCCACTAAATGCACTTAATAAATGTTGTCCCGTTGCGTGTATGTGGAGGAATATTAATGATAGAATATATTTTTTGGTAGGACGTTGAGTGATTGTGTGATATATAGAAATCCTGCGAACATTACAATCACAAGTGTGTTCATAATGTTGATAAATACACAGTAAAATCTCCGTTAAATAAAAGGATGAAATAAAATTAATTAGAAAGAATTTATTATTTAGGAATTGGGGTAATTATATAACATTTTTTCAAATGATCACTCTATTGTATATAATAAAGTTAAACGGTAAGTCGAATCGGTGGCCGATATGGTAAGTACACCCTCTCATAACATCGCAAAAGAACACAGGACTCGATGGCCAAAGGGTTGGAACATTATGTGACAATCGCTTGTCGTGAAAAATAGTTCACCGAGGTGAGTTTATATTAAATTATTATCTGTTTAAACATTCATTTACGTTAAGACTAATTCGTGTTTTTTTTAGAGAAAAAAGAATTAAGGATAAAACATTTGTAAGATTTCGAAAACAAATAATGTTAAAATGGGCTGACTCGAACGAATATATACTTGATTTTAAAATCAAAAAATAATTGATACCTAATATTGAAGATTGGTTAATTAGTGTAAATTTATGTATTTTTTGTTTGTTTTCTTTTAACGAGTAAATATATTATATTTTAGACTACTCAAAAATTTATCACTTTTTTTTTGTAATATTCTGACAGCTAATGGCGTTAATATCCAGGGCCATGGAGCAAGTAAAATCGCTGCGCTCCATATAGTTTCTCATTTTTTAGCTCTCATGCTAAATACAATTTTTACTTCTTTTCGGAAATTATAGTTTCTAGTGTTTTTAACTGTCATGCCAACTAAAAAAAATACTTCTAATTTCGCGCTCCCCACCCGTGATTCGTGCGTTTGGAACAGATGCTTCACCGCATGGTAAATAATGAAGCAAGAAACTTGGTTCTTTTAATATGATCAATCCGTTTGGAACTTACACGATCTCATCCAAAAATGAACGATTACCATATATTATAAAAATATTTAATGATTTGAAATATATTGTATTATTATTGTTCTGGAAACTTCAGTATCTATATATTTTAATATTTCAGTTATTAATGTGTCTAAAACGTGCTGTAATTACAAAATATTTGACGCATACAATGTATGGTTAGTATTTTAACATTGAATGTATTTTTTATTATACTCCACGTCTAATACACGATCTGACGATGAATTATGCAATGCATATTATTCCGATGGTGTAAACACTGCTACATGTGCATAATATAGTCATGGCCTGGGACAACATGTAACTGAACTATATTAATAGCTTTATGGCTAATGGGCGTACTTATGCACCAATCCAGTCATGAAATGAAAACAAAGGCTTCACTGGCCTATGAAAAGCGTATTTTACATCGCTGACTGGTTTAAGGGTCAGAGAAAAACCGACGCGTAGTAACCTATAAACGCTTTAGTGGCGTCGAAACGAGGTCAGTACAGTCGCCCTCGCTACAGTTCACTTTACTGATTCACTTTTATGGCATTTGCACTCAAAATACGGCGGAATTGATATAATTTAGAATGTCAACATAATTAAAGTTATAATAATATGATTTTTCAAAGGTCGATGAAAATTTAACACTGTCAAATATCATAGAATTAATTAATATTTTCGACTGATGGTGCTTGATGGAAATTGATTTTAAATTCT
>JAGVSQ010011162.1:0-12417 GCA_022683975.1 Rhyacophila evoluta
AGAATTGTTTGTCAGATAATTACTCAACCTAATAGGCAACCAGTCCTGCATTTTTAGATTTATACAGCAAATACTACAGCAAAATAATTAACATATTTTAAATCATGAAGCGTAGTATCAATTTAAGACATTGAGATGTTCTTTATATATCAGTAATAATCAACCTAAAGATTTGCCGGTGGTAACGACTTTATATGATGAGAACACTTTAAGCATTCCCATATTCAATTTAGGTTAGAGAGAAAGAGAAATGAATTTTTCTTTTTAAGAATAAAATCTGTCTAGTTTACTTGCCGACTTTTTAAATTAGAAATCAATTTTTTTATGTAAATTCTTTCAGTTTTAATTAAATTTAGGTACATTTTATTATGGAAACTCTTTTATTATAAAGTTAAAATGAAGTCGATTTTGAAGCCTCTGTAGAAAGTTATTGTATTCAAAATATAGTAACAGATTTTCACAATTTTATACTCATATACCAACATAGTTATTGTTCTTACCGTGTCCTACTTTGTGATAGAGATTTATTGGCTCTGACCCTCGATAGCAAGCCTGAGGCTTCAAGTTAATTCCCTTTAAGTTGGCCATCATGTCATAGCCTTCTTGAAGTAAGCTAATCAACAGTGGATCTTTACTAGTCTCGCCATCAGGAGTTAAAAGATTTCTGCGATCCTAAAAAGAAACAATACGCAATTGTCAATACAATATTGTCTTAGTAAAAGTATTAAGTATTAACTGTAAATTGCCAACTACATACAAATTATTCATTTCTATATGTAGCAAGAGAGGTCCAGAAACTTGGAGGTGTGAAGGAGCGTTTTTAACATGATATCATCGTTGCGGTTTCAAAACCGGCGGTGTGCATAAGATAGGTGCACTCCTCTGTAGTTACGCCACTGTGTACAGGAGAACGCAAAAACTCATATAGAAGGTATGGTTTTCTCATTAGCGATATGCACATAGCCGGCTTTGAAGCCGCAACGATGGTATGCAATAATAATAATATAAATAATCAGTTAAAAGAGTAAAAAAAAAACTAAAATAAAAATATGTAGAACACAATATTCGAAGATGAGATGTTTGTTTATAAATATATTCACTCAAGGTTACCCAAAACATATAAAAGGGATAGAAGAAAGATATTTCTAGCAGTCGATAAGAATGAAAAACAGTGAAAGCCGCTTATTGTGTGTCACTGTGAGACCTGTAACTCTTGATAGCAATAGCCAGTTATAGATAATATTAATACATATAACATTAAGCAAAACATAAAAAACATATTTTTGAACACAATTAACAATCAATTGTATTAAAAAATATGCAACTATACAAATGATAATTAACTGTGTTCTTAATTATTAAGACACCTAAAATAAACATTTACTCAATTTATTACAATTCTATACTTGTATCGAATACTTGAAACAGGTACGAGTACCCAGATACAAAATTTAAAAAGTATTCAATACTAATGAGTATTTTTTAATAAAGAATATGTACCTTTGAAATGACTGGATACTTTTATAGACTGAGTACTTTTTAAGACGTGGATACTTTTTTTTAGAATGAGTAATCTTCTAAAGGAACCGAATACTTCTTTGAAAACGAGTAGTAGTTAAGAGGGGTCTCGCGGATAAAATCTGGACAATAATGCAATTTTTGATTTTTTTTTCGAACACCGCGCGAGACCTGAATATTTGTTTAAGTGAATGAGTACACAATTACTCAATACTTAGTATCGGTTACTTATTTAAGAAAAACAGTAATCGCGAGTACTCAAAAGTATCAGCTCCACACATTACTACATAACTGACAAGCCATTAATGACTTATTCTGTGTTGTCCTTAACAAAATCCAATTAACGAATATTAATTAATTTATACTATTTTTTTTAATAGGTGAGAAATAAATAAGACTCTACCAAGAGCTGCAAAAAAAAAATGATAATTATAAGAATAATTGAGTATAGATACATTCTAATAATTCATTAAAAATTTAAGACTATAATACTTAAATGTTTATTGATTAAACGGGGTAAATCAATACCATTAATAAAAAATAAGCATTTTGTAATTCAGTAATAAAAAATAGATTATTATTGAATATGTTTAAATGAAATGCTATTGATGAAATAGGTTTTAATTTCAATAAATGTGCATATTTTAAAACATAAAAATGCATAATATATTTCATAATTAGATGTTAAATAATGTTATTTACAAAAAAAATAATACATTACCTATCAAGGCTATCTAAAGCAAAATCTTCACTTTGAACTTTTGTAAAATTAATGTTCACAATTTGAAAAATCGAGAATGTATAATATCCACTTGTATTCAAATGTTTAAAATATCACATGCTTTATTATATTTATTTACATCATTTTTAGCATACCAAATTCCAAAAAAAATATAATATTGCAAATTAGTGAGTTTTTTCGAAAAAAAGGACACTAAGCTGTTTTTACTTTTGACCCTCGTATTATCAATATAAACTCTCGTAATTTAAATATCTTCCCGTGAATCCCAGGTAGTGTAGAGGTCAGCGTGCGTGCATTAACGCGGGCTCGATTCCCATATCTGTCACATTTAAAAAATCCAAAAATTGCAAGACTAGATGATCATTGAGTTGATAGAAAATTCTCATGAAAAATAATTTTTGTCAAGACGTCTTTATATTGCGGAGATTTTCAAACTTCCTTAAATTGTTACTTTCGTCCAGAATCTGTGGCTTCTTTCGTTTTTTAAGCTCTTGCACCAACTTTTTTAACAACTACTTGCGCCTTCCCAATAATATTTTGTGGCCTCCTTGATTCGTGCGCCTGAAGCAACTTGCCCCAACTTCTCCTCGGTAAATACGCCACTGTTGCTGAATATCATTCATTTAGGCACAATGTTTGCTTTGGATTAACTTGCAATTGAAAAATCTTTACAGTGATAATTAATTCTTTTTAAAAATGATAACTGGCAGCATTGAAAAAGGTCGACACGGGAAATAATCGACGGAGAGGTAGAACCGTCAATGTTGTAGATTAATTGGATCGGTTTTATGAAATTTTATTTCTTTGATAAAATAATAAGTCACGTGCTACACGTAATCACTCTTTGCTTGACAAAACGTTAATAATCTTTAACTATAACATACCTAGTTATCATATTTGCAATATGAGTATCCAACAGTATTATGTATTGTTTTGTATTAAATTACATACGAGTTCTGCTAAACTTCTTGAAACTGCGTTGAGCTTGGTAGTAGGCTTTTAATAATGCACGGTTTTTATGGAGTCAATGAAAGAGCATAGTTACGTCTGTAACATCATGGCGCCATTTAATTAAATCATTAATTCTCAACCATTATTTGTAATGTGTACCCAAATATAGTTGGTATATGTAGTAGGTCATCTTTACAGGAGATCAAATAAATACATTCAAATAAAACCCATACTTAATAAGTTATTCGAATTCGTATTTCATTTAACTCGTCTAGCTCAATTAAGTATTTATTTGAGAAATGTACTGAGTTATATTCAACCAATTCATTAACATTTTTGTTGTTAAAATCCAAGTTTAGAGCATTCATTATGCTAACTATTTCATCTGTGTTTCTTATTCAGGATTCGTTTCAGGAGCAGGTAGTAATGGGAGAAAATACACAATATTGATTTCCGTGTATAGTACAAGTGGTAATGTGTAGGTGGCAGCGACAGCATAGAAGAGAACAACTTTTGCATTATCAACCAAAATCTTTAAAAAAGAGCATTTTAAAAATGTGCAAAATTCGAGGGTCGCCTCTATGTTTTAGATTATGTATCATTGTTATCAATATGATATAAATATATTACAATAGATGAAATATTTAATAGACAATACTTATTTCGAAATTGAAACAAAACATTTTGGTCACTGACATTTTGAGGGTGTACCTTATAGTGAGTTAAAACCATAGGTATAGCTCCAAATATATATATATATATAATACTATACATTTTTTGCCAATTTTTAATAATTTCTAATTTTCGCCATACATGTTATGTATGCCATCGAAGTTGAAATCACGTTGGTAGCCAATGGTTTTGGATAACTGTGACACGATAAAATGGTCAATGCACAAATCGGTCAATACTCAGTGTATAATATTACAGTAGGCATTTTGAAATTCAATATTGTGCTTGTACACTTTTTGAGAAAAAATGTATCAGAAATATGACATTTAAAACATTTAAAAGTAGGGTTGTGCTAAGCGTATATGCAGTTTAAATTTGTATACCCCCTTTAATACATTGAACTATAATATTTGGTCATTTAATTATTTTTATTTAAATAATGCATACTCATTTATATTTGCTATATAATATAGTATTCCACTTTTTTTTATTATACACGCGTTTTATCTACAGAATGACATCTAAATATCTTCTAAGAAATCTGGTACTTTTAAATAATAAAAAGGAATAATATTCTGTATGTATTAAAAAGTTTGTAGACTTCAGTAAAATGCGATGATTTGCTACCTGTAGATTGCAGAAGAAGTGTCCCAGCTGAGGGTAGACCGGAGCGCCTTTCTTTCGGCTGATGACAGAGCCAAGTCCTCGTCCGGAGCAGTTGTTGAGTCTAGTCAACAGTACGGCGTCCACGCGGTCCAAGTGGCGCACGAAGTCCCAAAAGCACGCTTTCCGTGCAAAACCACCGTCAACTACAACGTGAAAATTTTATTGAATAAATTCAATAATGCTTTGCTTTTATTATATATTTACTCAATTAAATAGACAATTACTTAATAATATCGAAAGATTGTACCCGATATGAACGGATTTAAGAACAGTATATTATTATTATTATATTTGTCTCCCCGTTAGTGTAGTTGGTAGCGTGCGCACCTAGCAATCCGGGGAATGCGGGTTCGATTCTCCGTCTGTATCGGATTTTAAAAATCCAAAAATTCAGTAATGGATACCCATTGGGTTGAGCAATTGTCTGACAAACAATTCTCGTGAAAAATAATCTGTCAAGACCTTTTCAAATTGCAGAAATCCATATACTCCACTTTAGGGGTAGACATCTTCACACTGTGTAGATTCATATGCGCAACTTTGGGAGCGAACATGGTATAAAAAAAATTATAGTCATATAATGTAGTCAACTTTTAAATGTAATTTTTACGTTGATTCTTTTTTAATTATTCATAATTTATAGGCATTGATTATCTTACAGAAATAATATTATACTTTATTGCATTCAATGCGCGTAAATAATATTATATAGATGAAACTATCTATCATTAAAATAACTTTAACATTTAAAAAAGTATTGTGATGGGGTTAATAATAATTACATAACGAATTCTACATAGGGTTTTCAAACGTGAATTTTATTATTTAGACTACTATGTCATTTATATACTCTCGCTTGTAAATCGACAATTTAAAATTATTATAAAAATTAAAAATGTATTATGCATGTCTCTAATTACAAAATATTTTCAGCCAGACGACGTATCGAAATCATAGTTAACTATAAAAATCATTTTACTGTGTATTAAGTCAAATAATATAAAACTAGTGCAAGAAAATAAAAGAGAACAGTGAAAATATTGTAGAAAAGCGACATCCCAAGGCAAACATATATACACACGCACGTGCCGGTACCAGGTTTAACACAAAATAATTGTTCCCGTTTTCAATGATTAGTGTTCTTATTTCATAATGACAACACTGAAATCATAATATATTTTGAGGGAAAATAATGACACATCAAACGTCACGTGATTATTGTAAGGCATCAAGATAATACTGAAAATCAAAACAAAAGCATGGTGAGAAGCAACGATATTTTAAGTAAACAGGATCTAAAATATGTCGTTGAGAAAACGATTTGACGTATTCGACGTCATTCCTATATGACTTTAACAGGCGCGTTCTCAACGATGGAAGTTATAATTTTAACTGTGTATTACTACGGAAATTTGACGAGTACTGAGTATAAAACATAGTTATTATATTAAGTCCCATGTGATCAGGATATCAGAATAAGGATAAAATAAAACAAAATTTCTGCATGCTCCGCGGTATTTTTTAAGAAAAGTGCCTTGTGTTCACAACACGTCGGCGACAAATAGTGCGTCTCCAGGGATGCCGCGGGAGACCGCTTAGCTTTTATAACACGTAAAGAGTATCTCTTACTTTGTATGCCATCCTGGTATCTCAGGACGTCTTTACGTCCTAAATAAACGTCCCAGAAGGATATTAAGCGAGTGCATAATGTCACGCTATCACTTCTTTTATAAACGACATTTTATAAAGTAACGACTCGGCTTTTTAAATGTCTCTAATGGCGGTTTTAAAGAGCGGTTTGTGGAAAACCAGAAAAAAAATCCTTGAATAAAATAAAAAGTGCATTATTTTAGGGAAATTATTTTTTTAATATGAATGTTTTATTATTAATTATAAATTTAGCATGTGTGTACTTGTATTTTTTCGGCTCTCTATAAAAATCTGTGTTTTTAAATTCTTATATCTTGTATATAAACTGTTAATTATTCTACAGTCAGACAATTTATAACAATTCTTACTAAACATACCATGTCTCAATTTATACACAAGCTGTGCAAACAGATCAAACAATAATGTTGTGACAACATACAGTATGCCACAAAAACTTTAGTAAAAAAGCTTTTATCAAGTGTCAATACTTGCTGACAAAACTTTTCCGTCATTTAATATAAAATCTTAACCATGTACATATTAGTACTATCTTAACATTTTAACAACTGGTTCTCATTTTGACAAAAAAAAACCCATAAGTGCTTGCCTAAATTTGTTTTTGTGGATTACATCCTTTTCTTTCTCTGCAGTCAATATGATATGTAAAATGAATGATGTAGTTTAAAAAATATTATTTACTTAAATGATACTTTGAAACATTATATAACAATCGGTTCGTATGTGGGAACAAGCTGAATGATATGACAGTGTGTATATACTTGTACATATTCATGTTTCGTACTTTTCTTAAAGAAAACACGAAGCGTAGATTCAAACTTTTCCTGTATTTTCAACTCGTTCCACAATTTAAACTTTTCTCTCTTAAAAACTATGATGAAATTGAACTTTGTCAACTGGGTGGAAGTTTGCTATACAGACCCCTAACCGCTCCTAAGCCTCGCGGCACATCTCAAAAAGCGGTCCCTTTACTTTGAGCAAACAGAAAACATAATAATACAGACCCGCATTAAAGTTTAATTCTTTTCACAGATAACGATAAAGAAAAATACAACACAGGCCCTGGGATTTTATCGTTTTATTGTGCTCGAAGGTAAGAAAAAACTTTGTATTTTATTCACAAGGATCCTGCCCGAAATTATTTACGAATGAATTCTTAAATTACGGAAAACTTAATTTGTTGCCATAGAGAGGAGACCATTTAAATGTTTGGATTGTTTTATGTGTATAATTTCCCGAGTGTGAACTATCGAGACCAAAAAATACAGCTCTATTAGCATGGTGAGCAGCTCCTACATTATTCCCAGACAATGTTTATACGTTGGTTAAATAGAAGAATTCCTCAAGTCAGTTCGAAATCGATTAGTTTGGCGTTTACTATCGTGACTACATTAAGGTTTACCAAAATATCATAAAAATCATGCATAATATGGCACTCTAACCTATGTATTAAAAAGACGCTTATGGCGTTTATGGCTACTTAAAAAGTGCTTCAAATTTATGCAATAGGTGTGGAAGCATGGTTATTCGTAGTCAAACTAAATAAGTATGTTTAGATCAAAAAAGGAAATTTCTTCAAGATGCGTAGTGAATGAGCAATTCATTTTAATCTGAAGTCATTTATAGTAGCCAGTAGAACTGATAAATATTTTTCGCCCTTGAGAACAATATTTATGCGGTGAAAAACAATGTCATTATATTAAAGATTGAATTACGTATATACGGCAAGAAGTAGTTCCTTGTATACTTTGCTGTTAAAGAGAGGCAATCGGCCATCCCAAAATAAAAGTATTTCAATGCTCGAGAAAAAAATTAAAACGTTTTCTTTTAGTTTGTACAGATAAGATTCATAATATAATTACTGAACTATGCCTTTATCTTGTTAATAAAGAGACAAAAGTACACCTTTCATTTCTTTTCGACAATGATTCTTCGTTGTATATCTGTGATAGAATTTTATGGACAGTAACTTTATAAATAAAATAAAAATATGATATGCTTGGTAGAGCTTTCATTGCGTCACGATCGCAAAAATACTATACTTGTTTGAAAAACAATGCAATAAATTTAACGGGATTTATTACTTGGCCGCTTTAGTAAAAGAATATAGGTGTCTATTTAGTTTTTGACTGAAGGTCTTACAGGATAATATATATATTTTCAATAAGTATAGTTTCGTAGTGGAAATTTCGTTAGCAAACACAACTACAAATAGCGGTCAACATCATGACTAAAACGGTATGTAAATATAACATATTGATAACACAAAGCGCACGCTGTCGGCTAAAAGTCAGAATGCTTTTATTTAAAAATAATTTGACCTAATTGGCCTTTTCAGTATTTTAAATATGTTAAATGTTGAAAACAGTAAAAAAATCAAAAAAGGATTGGCAGAAGAATAATTTTAAAATCGTGAAAGATTTGTTATATATATTGTATAATGTATTTCATCTGAGGTTTAAAGCAAACGATTTCACAAAAAATATGTCGGCTATTTAAAGATATGTGATCTTAAGTGTCCTACAAAGTTTTCAGTTAAATAATTAATAAATAATGCTAGAGCAGAGGTCGAGTAAAGTACGAATTACATTAATCATAAAACCAATTATTGAATAATACAAACCAATAAATCGAAAAAATATCAAGAGCGTATAAACTCACCGAGCATATTAAATCCGTTGATCCCGAAGAGGGCCGCATCTCCCTGTCCCCCTGGGAAAACGTAGAGGGTTGGATGGCTGAAGCGGATATTGCCGACGATGTCGCTCGACTCCAGCAATTGTTCAATACTAGCGGGGACCAGATAAGGTTCCACGTAAGCTGCAACAAAAAAAGAAAATGTAACAATACGACAAGAGTGAAAGACGACAGATACCTATACATAGTAAAAAAAAATATCCGGATATCAGAAGCGCAGAAAGTGGCAAAGGTTCCTTCCGATTTCTTTTTTGTACCGAATCCGTTCACAAGTGAAAATTGTCAAAGTGTTCTAGTTGGAATGGTATCTGGAGCAAAAGCTTGTGAAAGTTTATTTCTCTTTGAAGTAGAGAGCTTTTACGAAGGATGTCGTTTTGACATTTTAATAATATAGTTAACATTTTTTTTTGTTGACTCTCGAAGAGTGTGCACGTAAATAATATTTTTATGCAACGTAAATTGTTGGATTAAACGTCTAAATTCGGGAAGTTCATTGGTGTTTTTAATTTATTTGTTAAAAATATCCGCGCAAAGTGAATGGAGTTATTTATGATTATAGCCAGTTAATAATTTGACAATAAAATAAGGTATTTTGATTATTTATTGAATAAATACGAATTAATTTGTTTTATAGAGACATGTAATTTTGTGGACATTGGTTTGAATTTACGGTTAGAGGTTTCAAATAGTTTTTCCTCTAAATTTTATTTATTTATTTTATAAACCATAAATGAAGTTATATTATCATAAAAAAATGAATTGTTTTACTATGCTTAGAATATTGGATAGGAATGTTAAAGTAATATAAATTTATACACATATAAGCAGTAATAATTAGTTATAATTGAGCAGAGCCTACATTGTACTAAAACAACTGAACATTTTTATCGAAATCTCACAGCTGATAATATCTTAGTATTCACACAGTAATCAATAGATGAGATCAGCCGAGCTTTTACACAAGTAAACCAGATAAGAAAAAGGAAACTTGTGGGTTAAGTTAACCCTAAAACTCATTTGGTCAGAGCTCGATGGGGAAAACCCTGACCTTTACATAATTGAAACGGTGTAAATTGTCTTATATGCTGGTCCTTAAGGGTGTATCTCGGTAGATTTGATTCTATTTTGGTAAATGTTTGCGGTCTATACTGAAGATCTCTCAAAAGCCCCCACCGTTATTGGTGAATAAGGTCTTGTAATATGAAACCGAATTTAAATGGTCTATTAATATCCGGCATAGAGATTAGAAGCTGTCATAAAATGATTGGTAAATTTAACCGTCACATCATTTCTGAAGTGAATCAATCTAATAATATTATCCCGCCTGAAACTGAATTTCTTTGAATAAGGATTAATTTCGATTATTATTCTCTTTGCTTACATCCGTTCTTTTGTATGGTGCCTTTCAAATTTCTTGTTACACGTCGATAACTTTAATTCGTTTTATATAATGCTAGAATCTTTCAATTCTGCTAAAAACAATGGAAGGTCTACCGTAATTCCACCAGTTCGAAAAAGAGACAGATGGTAGTGAATCTCTTTCAAGTTTCCTGCAGCACATAACATTGACAAAACGAAATTTTATGACTTTTAACTTTTAAAAAGTTGCGAGTCCATAATATAAGTGACACGTTCTTCATTATGTGATTTTATTACCCACTGTAGAAGTTACGTAAGTAACATAGATGCTTGTTATATAATTCAGCTGTTGTCGGTCGTACACAAAACAGACCAAAATTATTTATTAATTACATGTTACCAAGTTTAAACTAAATTTCATTTTGTTATTATAGTTCTAGGGTAGTGCCGCCGTCGAGTGTTTAAAGAAGATTATTATATTCAGTACACAAGTTTTAATGTATTCCGACTCAAAAGCATAACAAATTAAGCGTCAAAGGAACCCTTTATGATTCAGACACATCGCACCTGGGCTCTGGCACTTCTGTGTAATTTCCTGCGATACAATTTGTAATGAAGCTTCCACTATGAGTGATCCACTGAGTTGGTTGATAGATGGGAAAAGACGAGACAAATTAATAATATACGAAATCAGGGCCGCAGAATTAAGGGTCCGGGTACACACGGTTGATTTATGCTTTATCACAGTGTCATAATCGATTAGCCACAGTTAGGATAACTATGATTAAATCCGGAAAATAATATTTGATGTACAACATTTAATAACACGGGCTGGTGGTGTATGTTGCAAGGTAATATATCATAATTTCCGATCTAGATTCTGTCTTTAGAGTAATGTATTAGGATCCATAATTTTCTGCATATCTTCTTCATTCACCTTGAATAAAGATAGGCCAAACATTATGAAATTCTAAACATTTGCACAAATTCATTAAACATCTTTATTATCTGATTTTATATATTATAATAATACGTATCTATGAAACGCGTGTACAATTTCTTTTCAGATGTGGGTACCAAACCAAACGCGCTATAAGAACATTTTTAGTTTGGTTAATTTTTAAATTTAACTGTAGTGCTGTTTCGTCGATAATGTAGTTTATTTGAAATTTAAAATGACATAAACACGTGATAAAAAAAAGATAAAACTATTCGTAATATTTTTTTAAATTTAAATTTCGTGAGCGCTCATTTGTTAAAAACATATCTATAAAAATATACAATTTGCTCGTGACCCTCATATTTGTTAGGTTTATATTATGCGACTTGATGTAACAAAATATTAATTTTGTGCGAAAAATCCTGCCAGTATTGTCACAAGTATGTATAGTCAAATGGTACGCAGTTTAGTTTAAATTGCAAATTAGGATATGGCACCCCTGTGTGTTTTAAGACAAAACGACACGAGGCAAATTTACCAGGGCACTAGAATGCTTGACACGGTAACACGTTTATATTTCCTTAGATACAAATTGTGGTTCATGCTTCAAGATTGTCGGCTTCGTTTCGGTGTGCTGAGCTCTTATTCATATGCTAATTGAAATACGGAGTTCAGAATACATTTTGTTGAACTGAATGTGTGTGAAGAGAACTTGAGTGCTAAAACTTCCCTGGAAATTCTCGAAGTCAGTGAAAGTTATTTACCGTTATTCGTCCCAATATATTTTATTATTAAGAGAATTTTGAAATAAGCATGATGGCCAATCCTACTAAAATCAAACACACTACCTATATATAATATTAAATTATATATTATAAAGGCAAATTTCTGCATTCGGAATACGTGGTCCTTTTTTATCATTTCTGTTTTAATATACATATTACATGGAGCATAAGATCTCCAAAAGTTTTATATTGTCTGAAAAAATTGATTTTCATAAAACGTTAATAGTTAAATTTCTTCACATAAATATTCATTTTATTCATATATATCTCCCCGGACGTGTTAGCGAAGTAAACGTGGAAGGCTAGCAATCTACGGAATGCGAGTTCAATTCTCACATCTATCGGATCTTTGAAAAATTATAATATTAGATATAATTAATATTTTCGACTGATGGTGCTTGATGGAAATTGATTTTAAA
>JAGVSQ010011164.1:0-12415 GCA_022683975.1 Rhyacophila evoluta
GTCGCTAACAGTGATCTCACATATGGAAGCTTACCAGTTTTAAATAATTTAGAATCTAGTATTCCCAGGTTTTTGGATTTTTCAAAATGTTAAATGACCTTGGGATTTAAACCTTTAACTTTCAGTACTATGGTGAACGTGTTCATAGTTAAGTCATCGTGGTGATAACTAATGATGGTTCTACAGTGTGCTATTTTTGATGTGAATAATTTCAGAACAATGAAATATTAAATCTTTGAAAACTTCATGTTGCTATGCGCAGGAAATATTGTTTTTTATTCCACGGAAATGGAAAGTAAACATACCCATCGGGGTTAAGTGAAAAAAACTTGTATCATACTTCAGTCGATAAATTACGCCCGAAGTGAATATCTAATGTGAAAAAACTTGCTCCGTATCATTAAAACGTAATGAAGGTCAATTTGTTATATTTTAGAACTGGTAGGTACGCCGCTGTATTGGTTACTACCGGCCACACCCGTTTTTTGATAACCTGTATAATATATTCATTTTTACTTTCGTTACATGTGGATGTAATTATTATTATTGGTCACTCGTAATTTTGTAATATTTTTTTTATAATTGTATCGGCATCGAGGGTGTTGCATAAATTATGGATACAATTTTTAATAATACATATTCAAACGCCGCATATGTATTCGACGGATACATTTTATGGACTGATTGTCAATAAATTTACTGCACTACTGTTTATACATATGGTCAAGACTCAATTGACCCAAAAGATCAACGCATATGCAATGATCACGTACAGCAGTTAAAGGCCTATTACACTACGCAATTTCAAGGCACCCTTACCCTTACTTAGTGCGGTGTAATAAGCTTTAGGCACTTAAATCACTAACAAGAGACCACGCCCACTCTGCAGTAAGAGCACTTAATATTGTGTAGGGTATTTTACATATATCGCAGCGTAAACGGTAAATCCATGTGGAATATATTCCATTTTTCAGTAAAAAAAAAAATATATAACACATTAAACAAAAGCCAGATAAAATACTTATATTAATATAACGTGCTGTAATAAACTATAATTAAGACAAGAATTAAAATCAAATTAGAATAAAAATGCTTTATGAATATAATTTTATCAATATTCAAACGTATTTTTTCCATCTCATAAAAATAAACAAACTGATGTGTTTTGAAAAAGTTACATTAAAACTTTCGTATTAATACAATTAATTCATAGTTTTGCCTGCTGAATGTTTGTTTGGGATATCGTGACATTAAAAACAAAATAATCTATTACTGTGTCCGCTCCGAAAGTAGAGCACACGGGTCTACACAGTAGGATAAATCATCTGCTCCGAGTGTGGAGTATATGGATTCCCATAATATGGAAATATATTTTGACAGATTACGTCGTTTTCATAAGACCTATAATTTCCAATATTTTAATCCAACAGATGGAGGAATGGAACCTGTATTCCTCGGATACAAACCGCGCATGCTGACCTCTCTGATACCGGAGAGGCTTCATTATTTATTGATTTTCCGAGAGAAACAAAAACATTGTTTTCGTTTTAAGCTAGATATTCAATCTTGTATCATTCTTAGTTTTTGGTTAACTTGTTAAAAATAAAGATGTTTAATTTGAATAAACCTCAATTCCCTCAAAAGAGGGTTCACCGAATGTTTATAAATAGTGAAAAAGAACTTTAAATCGTAAATAGGCAGAGATTTTTTTATTCCCCGTTGTGCTAAAAAGATTCACGGAGATTCGTTGCATTTCCGTAAGCGCCACACGAGCATTTCCACATTTTAAAAATTCCGTTATGGACCGGATGGAACTGTCTTAAAAGTACACTATTTATGAATTAGTATTTTTTTACTCACACAGTAAGGTCAAGTTTATGAATATCAATTTATTTTGAAGTATTATGAATAATATACCATTTAATTGTAACCGGTTGACGAGCTCGAATCGAAAGTGAGAATAATTATTATAGACACGCGTTACATGCTGGAGCTTAGTATCTTAACGATTAAGTTTACATTTAACTAGTAGATTAATGTTATCATCTTGAGATTTACATGAAAGTCAAAAGACTTTATGCACTTAAAGTCAACTAACTCGTTATACTTGTTACCACTGTTCACAATCACGGCCTTTGTATTCGTGTGCATACCTTTGTTTTTAATTTCACTCTTGTGACAGTGAAATTTTTGAAATGATAAATAAGTTACATACGTTAATTAAGATAAAACTTGCATGAGTATATTAAAAATGAAAGTATACACTCGGGTTAGTAAAATAAAGATTAATATGATTCCAGTAGCCTAGAAGTTAGCGTACGCGGGACTAGATTAGATGTCCATTAAGTTGGACTTGGGATAGCTGTCTCATGTAAATTAATCTGTCAAGATATGTATTTACGTTAACTTGATTCTTATACTAAACTTTCAGGTCAGACATCTTCACACTGTGTAGATATATATGCTTCACTTTCAAAGCGGTTAGAGTAAAAAAATATATTGACAATTATTTTTTATATAATTGATTTTAATTTGAAGAATCATTCACATCTTAATCTACCAAAAGAAAAGTAAATACTTTGTTAATAAAATAGTTACTTATAATTAACTCTATTGAAAATACTACAAATATTGATCCTGACCTTGAAGTTTTTGATTTTTAATTGATAATCGCTTATTCCATTCCGACGTAATTATACTTATTAATTTTGTGAAACTTCAATCCTCTCACTCATTTGTCAACTCTGCATTTCCGCTGCATTTAGAGTATATGAAATGTAACCAATTAATTATTTTTTTCAAATAAATATTTTTTATTTTTCAATAATCCAACAGGATTGATTTCGTCTGCAGAAGAAAATTTTTAGATAGACAAAACAATATATGTTTTTGTATACCATTCGCTCCCAACATGTAGCATATGGATCTACACCGTGTGAAGATAGTCACTCCGAAAGAGGAGTATATGTATCTCCGAAATGTGAAGACGCCTTGACAGATTATTTTTCACGAGAATTGTTTGTCAGACAATTACTCAGCCCAATGCGTATCCAGTCATGCATTTTTCGTATTCGAATCCGCGTACAACAACATAGAAAATAACATAATCCATATCAAGGATAAAATTCTCGATAATAATAGTATATAAATTGAGAGTACATACAATCATTAGTTCACATGGAACTCAATTCTTGCCGTGTGATTGAATTTTTATAAATATTACGCCCACGTTTGTGAATTTGCTTAACTAGATTAGGGAAAGATCTTACGACTTCCTGTCAAATATAATTTATATCAAACGTTAAGAAACCCATGAGTGTTTTCACTAAATATTTCATGACAAAAACGAATGATAATCATGAAATTTAATAACTAACTCAACAAACTGTTCGAAGTAAAATCGGATTGATATTTCCATAAAAACGTTTTATACCTATTACGAGTATTATGTAATTTGGCTTAATAACATTATCTATTCTGGTATACACATTTGTTAGGTTTGTTTTCTTCTTTCAATTTTTCATATGTATATTTCTCACAACAATTAAGATTTTGCAGCTCGATAACATTATTCAAAATGCACAAAGAAAAACCAAATACAGAAAATACAATAGTACCATAATTTGTAAAATTGAATGGATTTTTTTTGCCCATACGTCAAAATTTATTTATATTCACTCATAGTATTGTACAGAATGCTCCAAAAATTTGTAGCTAGTTTCTTGTGTACTATACAACCGAAAAAAAAGGTATGGCTGGTAATGATAATGACAATTTTATCTACTGGGGCTAAGTAATGCTCACTTCGATCAAGTTAAATTCAAATTATGTTATGAGTCTGTAATTAACATTGTCACCAAAATTGTAAATATATTAACTTGATTTAAGTCATTTTGCTAAGTGATGTTTTATTTTTGCAATCTCGTATCATTGGTAAATTTTTGTATTAACACGTATGTTTATAAAACGTGTACAAAGTATAAAGTGATTTAAACCAAAAATACTTATTCTTGCAATATTTCCGACGATATATTAATATAAAACAACTGTTTATAATAATAAATAATATAATCTACAGTTATTTTTTATTTTAACCTTATATTAGTTACTGATTCACTGTTAAAATTGTATGCAGCGAAACTTTGGCGGTGTAGGCTGTAGGCTATAAATAATGTATGTATTAGTGTGATTTATAAAGTAAGCAATTCCGGTGTTATTAAATCACAATATTGCCATGAGTATGTTTATCATATATTAATATTCTGACCGGCTGCCAATAGTATTAATCACGCAAATTTAAAAAAAAAACTTCAAATAAATTGAATCAGAGAAATACACTTACACAATGACTTTTAAGTCAAAATAAGTATTTGTGTTTTATTTACACGAACAAAATATTTCAAAAAAACGGATTGACAACTTCCTAAAGATAAATATCAAGCCGTTATAACTCCGTATCCCATTTAATCAATTCATATCTTGGATAAATCTTATATTTATTATGACGAAAAAAAAATTTGCAGCTAAAATTATTTCATATAATACAGAATGTAATTCATTTCTGGAGTGATTATTATCATGCTCACACTTTTAAATACTCCACTTTCTGGGCGGACATGATGAAATATATTTTTTAAATCAGTTTAAATATATTAAAAAAAAGAGTTACCATATATTTTTGTATCAGTCTGTACGGCCATAAATCTCTTTTGAAATTGAAAATATCTGTCTTTGGAGTTTTTGATATATCGCCAGGCCAAATATTTAGCGCCTATTGTGTTCGTAAAGTGGCGTATTTTTTTCTTTCACATTGATAACTCAATTTTGAATTGATATCGTGTTTTAAATAATATGCAATTTGTTCTATAAAAAATACGTAATCTATATGAGAAAATGCTGACCTATCTCACGCCAATATAAACTAATATATCAGGTGGAATATTATAGAAATCACAATATGTAAATTTAATATAATTTGAATTATCGATTAACAACTATATACAAATTCATTTGGATATAAAGAAAACTGTAAAATTTTGATTGACTTGATTTTATACATTATTAATAAATTATAAGTAAGAAATGATAGTTATTAACTAACGATAGTAATCTTTTATTATATAACGATAGAATTCGAGAAATGCCGGCTTGATTTCCATATCTGTCGAATTTTTAATAAGAGAAAAATACAGGACTGGATGTCCATTGGGTTGAGCATTGTCTGGCAAACAATTCTCTTGAAAAATAATTTATCAAGACGTCTCCACATTGCGAAGATCCATATGATCATATAAAATTTGATAAATTAATAGAGCGCATTATTATATTTGCTTTAAGTTATTTGCCGGTATTTGAAAACTAAACTAGATGACCCTGCTTAAGAGACTTGTACACGAATAGTTGTGAAATGACACTGTGTTAGTTTGGGAATTTATGAGAACTGTTTATTTAGTCTACATTCAATATAATTAAAATCACTATTTTTAGCCACATAAAAAAATCATTATCTCTGCTACAATCGCTGCTTATGGTTACTACATGACGCGTCCAGAATTCTTTGTCACTTACCAGCCGCCTCTCATCCTACCAGCTAATACACACATCCTTTAATTCCGTTGAGTACATCCTGTGGATAGTACCCAAGAATCTTTCAAGTCAACGAAATCCCACCAGTAGGAAAACGAGACAAGCAGTATAATTATATTTTCGACTTATGCGTGGTCTTATTGATAACTCTGTCACTCTGGCTAATATTGGGTCTTACGTTCTCGATAACTACCTAAGATTACCTCGGATATCGATATCTTCCACCAAGGTGAGAGTGAGCTTAGATAGATGCTATTATATAAATTATTAGAATGCGGTCTGTTTAACTTACTTGGTAGACACTCTCTTCTTCCTTCTGTACGAGTATGTTTTATAAGGTCTCTAATATTTTTGTTAATATAAAATAATATGTATATCGTGTTATTAATGTGTTGAACTTATGATTTATAATGTTACCATACATATAAAATAAATTAATGAATGAAGTCAACAATTTGACCAATGGTGCTTGATGTAAATTGATTTTAAATTCTAAATTATTTAAAACTGTTATGTGGTATGTTATATGTTCGCTCACCGCCCACATATAATGTAGCCTGAAGATGCCGAAAGACGAAATCCGGGTCGCTAACAGTGATTTCACATATGGAAGTTTACCAGTTTTAAATGATTTAGAATTTAAATAAGAAATCATCTGGACATAGTAACGTACAAGAACTTCATAGTTTTGTCTATATCTGATATTGTCGTTTTCTATTGTAATTGGATTTTAGTTTTTTTGAAAATACTTGAAAACTTAATGACATTTTAAAGGACTTGCATTCTTAAAGTTTTGTACAATTTAGCATTTTTGTAACATTCACGAATAATTAGATTATGCTGGGAATTTATTAGTAGAGACCTTGAGTTATCTTTACATTTAATTTTTAAAATTAGTGGTAATTTAAAAATTATGAATTTAACTAATTTACATTCCGTATATTTAGGAAACTGAAATATTTTATTAATATATGCTTATATTAAACTCCATAAATATATATTTTGAAAGTTATAATTGGTAAAAATTGAATAACGGTTTACAAAATACATATAATAAAATCAGTTATGAATTTAAATGACGAGTATATATGATATATACAATGTGATATAGACAGTATGATATATTTTGTAGAAATATTATAGAACTTAAAACTTAGAACAATAAAAGTTTAGTCTAACCTCCAATTCGGGGCTTGATCCAGGTGGCGAAAATCTTGGTGCGGTGGCTAAAGTAGCTGGCACTCCCATCCTCAGACGGGGAGCTGCAAGAAAGATTCTGTCAGCTGATGTCTCCAGTCCAGTCGGTACGGTGTTTTCAGGCTTAAATTGACGCTCATTCTCAGCACCCAGCTCTGAAGATCGGAAGTTGTACGAGAGCAGGTTCCATTTCAAGACTTCTTCTAGCTGAGCTGACGATGGTGCCAGCGCGCACAGTGTCACCAGAGCACACAGCACTAATGATGACTTCATTGTGTTTGTTTATTTTTTATGTCACTTAACTGTATGTAAGTTTTATTGATTGGGCTGTAAAAAGAGAAAAAATAGTGTTATGATTAATTAAAAGGAAACAAAAAAAAAAAAAATAACAAGGTGTTCCGAATATTACCTGATATGTATAAGATTCATTTAATTGTGTCTACTGGTAGCTACGTTGAAAAATTATAGCGATAAATATGTCACATTGAACGTTGCAAGTAAACTAATTACTTGAGCATATACTGGGGCACAGAAAACGTCATAGTTTTCTTCCACACTTGATAACGGTGTTATTTATATCTTCGAATTGTTAATTAATTTTTTTCTTGTATCAGTCAATACCCCGAAAATATATTTTAACAACGTGTGAGTGTATTACTTAGCGTTAGTGATCATTTTGATAATTGTGCAAAAAAAGTAACAAAAAACAATTATCGTTCATACTTTTTATTCCTTGTTTGGTTATTTTTTTTTCAAACCATGTTTACTCCCAAAGAAAAGCATATGGATCTACACAGAGTGAATATATTCATTCCAAAAGTAGATTATAGAAATCTCCGCAATGTGAAAACGTCTTGATAGAATATTTTTCACTAGAATTGTTTGTTAAACAATTGCTCAACCCAATGGGCATCCAGTCTTGCAAGTTAGGATTTTTTAAATTTGACAGATGAGAATTCGAGTCCGAATTCCCCAGGTTGCTAGACGCGGACGCTACTAACTACGCTACCGGGAAAACAATTTGTCTATATCTACCTATAATGCACCACCTGACTATTTATCTTTGTTATTCTTTATAACTTTTGTCGATGACTCATTTCACGTCTTCCCCGTCCATATCAGTGACTGTACACCTACAAATACATTGTTTGGATATTATTTGATGACTTTCTAGTAATGAATGCAAGAAAAATCGATACGCACGTATTGTATCACTGCATTATATTCATTCAATAATTAAGAACGTGTGTGTGTCAGTTTCTCATGTGATTATATTTTTCTGTTCAATAGATTCTGTTGCATGTATTTAATTATTTAAAATAAAGCCAGTCAAAATCTTCTAATATACTTTGATATTATGTAAATATTTGCATGCAGGGATAAGAATTACTATTAGTTCAAGTGCTTTCAAACAAATTATTTTCAATTTTTACTGCTTCCTATTGTTTGATTAGTATGAGCACTAGTATAATAGGCACAAACGAAAAAAATCAATTAACATAATCGTCTGCATTTAAGTAACCATATAAGATAATTATCATTTAAGCAAACCAAAGAATTCTGGCTAATGAGTGAGTTACTTGCAATAAATATATTTCGTAAAATGGCAGTGTTAGAAAATAATTTGTAATTATTAATACGAAAATGGCACCATTCTATTTGCTAATATGTCTGCGAAAAAATTGAATTTTATAAAATATGTGATATTGTTTGCCGTCAATTGCGAAAAATGCAATTATTTCGTTTGTGTTCATATACTATTGTAACGTATTTATATAATTATGTATTATAAGTAATATTATGTTGAAAAAATATATGTAATGAGACTTTAATTTAATTGTTTTCAATCAGTCGGTCTTAACACAATCTATACTGGTTATTTTATTGTAATTCTATATCACAATAGTAGACCCTCGTTATCACTGACCCCGATATAATAGACTTTGGATATAACTGAAGAAATATCCGTAAAGCAGCCAATGCACATATATAGGAAAAATAATATTTGATGATCAAGACATAGATTTAAAAGTGTCTGATCTTGGTAGGATTATACGGAATAATTTTGAAGAACCTAATAAGTCAGTTCCCCTGATTTGCTCATTTTCTTCGTTGTATGATTTCAAATTTATAAAATCCGTCCTTTTGCCGCCCTTAAAATTATACCGCCCCAGACGGTCGTCTAGTATTGCCCATGGTAGAAAAGACCCTTACAATACCAACTATGCTTAGGCAATATACTTTAGCTATAGACACTTCAGTAGCCAATTTATTACAGGCCACGTTGGTTTTGCCGCTAAGCTGTCTCAGTTTGGCTTTATTAAACAGCCAACTTGTCTTTGTAGCTGTCCAGAACAGGATGCTAATCATAGTCTGTGGGAATATCTAAAAATGTGTACGGAGCGAGAAGAGTTGCTCAAATCGGTCCAACCAGCTGTTGGGTCATCCGACTTGGTTGCCACAAGGGCGAATTTTATTGGTTTCAAAAAGTTTGCAGCATCATACGGCGAGAGTGATGATCTCTTCAGATAAATTGCTTGACCAAATAGTCTCCATTTTTTTAATAAACTTTTTTTTATCATTATATTTCTTTTAACTTAGGTTGCCACGCACACTTAAGTGCGTCACTTAAGTCTTGGGAAATTTATATTTACTCCCGGGACATTTCCGTCGAATAAAGTAGATCGCTTCTCGATATCAGAGCTCTGGGATTCAGGTACAGGTGTAAGGACAGAGCGGTTGGATGGTAGGCACATTAGGTAGACATTGTACATATTAGAACATTAATGCTGCTAATGGGGTTTCATTGTTTTTTCCCGCACGTAAATTTGTTAGATTCTTTTTTTTGCAAAATCTAAAGCTGAGCTTTGATAATAATTCGGCAATTGCAGCTTGATTACTTTTGACAAATCGTGTATTTAGTTGCACATATTTTAATTCTAAAATTAAAAGCACTTTTCGAAAAACTGATGGTTAATGTTTTTTGTAAGCCAGGGTCGATTTAGTAGTAATGAAATGTACTACGTTTATTGTCTGCCTACGCGTTGGAATCTACTGCAATTTTTTTATTGCAGAATTTTCACACCTAGCTGTAAGCCAAGAGCTTTTGTTCAAAGCAAAAGATACGCGTCATACATTAAGTCTCACCCATTCACATCCTACCAGTATTTAATACAGTTAAGTTTTCATACTCAAAGTAATTCATTTAAATTAGCATTCTAATAACCCTCAATAACAAGGACAAATAACACAAGAAGTACAAAAAAATCAATAACTACACGCACATTCCTAGCGTACTCGTTTCCTTTTAAGGCAGTTTTAAATGGAATATATAATCATTATTCAATATTAATTGTCGTTTCAAATAGAACAAAGGTCCACAAACTTAGCCAAGATCAGCAAACGTGAATATTAAAACCATTGTCTTTGGTGAAATTGCGTGACTTCTTGTAATGCTGATAAACATTTGTTTTAATAAGTCTGCAAGTGCGCCAAGTTGATTTACTTATCGAAAAAACATGATTGATGGAAATATGCGTGTCAAGAATTATCTCTCGTTTTGATAGTTTTTTTGTATCGTTTGTTAATAAAATATCAACCTATTTAAAATTGATGTATGACAAAAATATCACTGGTCAAACAAGTTTATTAACTTTTATACGTGGTTATATGTATGGTAAATAGATATAATCTTGTAACAATGCAGTTCTATATGCTGGAGACTAGTATGTATTATATTCTGGAAATCTGATATATCGCACCCTCATAAGTACACTGTCATAAGTCTAATCAATTTTGAGTTATGAATGCACTTGGGCCGCATTTTTTTTCTTTATTGTATAATAATGAAATATCCCTCAAATTTATTTAGCAAGGCATACCCAAAGTTTAAGTATTATTTAAAATGAATTGACTAAAATATATCTAAAATATGTAGAGAATGTATACACTGTTAAGATATAACACATTAAATCAAGTACCAAGTCTTAATAAAATAGTCAAATTTCATGGTTTTTTAACCAATTTAAAATGTTATTTATTTTCAACATAATTAGTCTTTCAAAAGAATGTAAGCTGTATTCTGCCACAATAAAATCACTATCATATTTTTGAGCTGATTTACTGCATAACTAACCACCAACTTACTTGGAGTAACTTAGCGATTTTACATAAATTTAATACACGTTTAGAAATATTTTGTGTGGGTAGAATACCCAGAATTGTTGGATAATTATCAAAGAAACATTGTTAACCAGAAATAACATAAGAGTAAGTAAATCCCTGATATGTTTTATCAGATATTTACGGCATTATTTTTAAGAATTTATTCAAAAAATTAAGCCGAAGCTTTGAATGTAAATTTAAGAAAAAAAAACTAGAATAAGTACGAATCAATCTTTAGGCCTAATTATGGTACTGTAAGCATTTTACATAAAGGCAAATACCTCAGGAGATTTAGTGGTAACTTGATGATAATTTATAATAAATAAATATTTAAAAAAATCTGATCTTATAAATGTATAGATTTTTCATAATATTATTGTGTACATACGTGAAAATTATGTGATAACAGTAATTTATTCAAATATATTCTGAAATCTATCATGTCTTGAGTTTAGTATTTTAATTAAGACGCACATAAAAAATGCAATTAAAATTATCGAGAGATGGCTGTTTTTTATCTCGCCCAAACATGATTCTAACAATAATAATCATACAAGATGTAATTATAATAATTAAGTCGAGAAAAAACCTCAGATTCTTGTGGTTAGAAGAAAAATAACT
Organism: Rhyacophila evoluta; assembly: GCA_022683975.1. Classification (NCBI taxonomy): domain Eukaryota; kingdom Metazoa; phylum Arthropoda; class Insecta; order Trichoptera; family Rhyacophilidae; genus Rhyacophila; species Rhyacophila evoluta. Next base: position 11,569 of record JAGVSQ010011164.1, read on the forward strand.
TTAAACAATAGAGTATTTTATTCATCGATATAAAAAGCTTAACAGCCTTGGAAATCTTCAGTGAATATCAAAAAAATATGATAGATACATTTAAGAATTTCGATTTTCACATAAAATATTTTTGATATATTTTTTAAATTTTGACATCAAGCTTAATTAGTTACTTTAGAACTATATTATTTGATAAGTTAACGATCTAAAAGATATAAGTTTGATAATGTAAGAAACTCTACAGTTTTATGAGTTTGTCCTTTCAGTATACTAATTAATTTTTATAATAATTAACATGAAACTAAGTGAGTGTCTGCATGGCCGGGTTGTACTTTAATTAATAATAGCAAAGTTATCTATTTTTAATGACTGATTTTTTTATACCGTGCTTGCTCCCAAAGTGTTTAGAAATCTACAGAGAGTGAAGATATCCGCTCCGAAAGTAGAGTATATGGATCTCTGCAATATGATGTATTGAACGATTATTTTAAGCTTGAATTGTTTATCAGACAATTGCTCAACCCAATAAGCATCCAGTGCTGCAATTGCATTTTTTAACACATTTTTAAGGATGTAAGGAAAACGTATATTTTTTATGGCTTGCTTCCCCTTCACTTATTAATCATGTATCTAAATCATTTATGCGGTGGTATACCGTGGCGTAACGAATGTTTGGTGCTCTTAAGAGTACCAGAAGTAACATAGAAGCAGCTTCCCAACACCTTAATTGGCTTGCACTAGAGCGTGCGTAATTCGTATAATAATTAAATAAACTCTAATTAATATTTTCAACTGATGGTACTTGATGGAAATTGATTTTAAATTCTATATTATTTAAAACTGGTAAACTTCCATA
>JAGVSQ010011165.1:0-12415 GCA_022683975.1 Rhyacophila evoluta
TCTGTGAGTGTGAGCAAATGTCATGTGAGCATTTGTCATGTGAGCAAATGTCTATATGTGCATTTGTCATGTGAGCAATTGTCATGTGAGCAAATGTCATGTGTGCAATTGTCTGATTACCGAACTAACTGACGAGAGAAGTTAAATAAATAAAAAAATAAGAAGAACATGTTTATTGAGCGCCATGTGTTTCAATAGTGTAATGGACTTGATCAACCCAAATATGTACTTCTATGTCATAACACTGTAAGGTATCGGAAAACGCAAACTGAGATATTATAATGTAAATATGCATGCATAGCATTCTTGGATTTATGGCAGTTAAGAAAGCTTACAGAACACGGGCAGAATGAACAAAACTTACATTGAGTTGTAAAATGGACTCAATGATAATGATCAACAGGTTATAATATTCATGTGCTATTTAATGTTTGACCATATTATTAGACGAGATGAAACATATTATAGTCAACAAATAAAATAGGCTACCAATTATTTTAAATCAAAATAACGTACCTAAATAATAAAGCAGACTTAAACTTAGTAGAATCAATTAAAATGTACAAGATTCATCAAGATGTTTGTTTCTACATAATATAATATATTGAGAGTAACAAAGTCATTAAATTAGATTATCATATATTATGTTCTTGCGTCTAAATGAATTCATAAAACTTAATGTGACATTCTTCAGCAAGTATCCATTGCTTGTTCTACTACAAGTTTGTTGGATATGTAACAAAGGATAAATGTCTCAAAGACAACCATCAATCATTTATCACATGGTAAAATACATCATGTAATCCGAGCAGTAGCTCTCAAACATATTTTATCAAAGACCAATAAAAATTTTCATATAAGATTCAATAAACAGACATTCTACGAAAAAATATCTTTTATTTTTGTACGTCCGTATTCTCCAAGCTATAGACTCCACAAGATACAAACTGCATAATGGAAAACCAGGGCCGAACCGTTTTAATATCCAGATTGTGGAACGCACAAGGGCGCTTGAATGTAATGGTTGCATTTTATAATAAAAACCAAATAAATTCACCAGTATTTCTACGTGCAATCATATTTGCATAATAAAAATATAAGGTAGTTGAAAAGGGCTAAAACGTTAAAAATGTCCAATCTATAAATCAATGAAAATGCTAGCTGGTGGATCAAACAACTTTTTGCACAATAGCACCTCTATCCCATGGCGCAGTACTACCTAAAACATGCCGATAGTGGGAGATTAATATTCTTCTAAGGTATTTATAACACGTAAAGAACTAGGTGAAAAACAATCTATTAAAATAAGTCTTTAAAATTTATAGATCCATATACCTTATTTACGGAGTGATTTTTTAACACTGCTAAGATTCACATCCTGCACTTTCGGAGTTAACATGATAAAAAACCAAGCCAGTTGTAATGTGCAATCTTCATATTTGAAGTTATCAATGGTTGCATGGTAAGTTTATTCCGAATAACGTCGTACTAACGAGAAAATTACAAAATTTACTCAGAAAAATACGGTTTTATCAATGGATACTGATGAATAAACACTGGATATAAACTGTTTATTACTCGGTACACACTTTTTAAAAATTTGCATGTGAAAAAATATATACAGAGTATAAAGCCTAATAAATAAACGTGTGGCTTACAACCAGATCCACTGAAATTATTATCTTGAATTATTGTTGTATATGCGGTGATGTATCTCTCCAAGAATTTTCACAAAATAAACTATTATTGTATTGGGCAATTTAGCAAAGCTGACTCAGATATAGTACAATGCTTTTTTAGGTTTATTTAAATTTATTTATTTGACACTCCTCAAATGACGGCAAAAGTATTTAATTAACATTTAAAAAATAAACTTTTGCTACAATACAGCTTATTTAGATTTCATATTTATAGCAACCTATTGAGAACCACTGGTGATATTTCATAATTACACCGTTGACAAAAATCAGTGTAGCTCAAACAAATGAGCTTGGCTATTTACCAATATACTCAAAGACGTTTTGCATTTAATGGCAAGCAGGACGTATAACATGTGGTCGAAGCAGCTGATGTGATATTTCAATAATTGTTTTTGTGAAAATTTAACTTCCATATGAATCACTTAAGTATCTATCCTTAACGATCAACTTTTTTTCAAATATAGTATACATCTAAATTCTTCTCCGTTTTCTTTTTTAGGTGTTCTGCAAATAGAGCTTATAGACAAAATCTATGTCACCTCCAAAATTCCCTGTCACTAGGCAAAAGTCGTAATCCTTCCTGATCCTGCCAGAGTATATCATATGGAAATAATTGAACGGTCTTGGAGGACAATTAATACCAATGGGATTCAAAATAGATGGGTCAGGTTGAGACTCTTCTGAAGTATCCTTAATACATGATCAAACAGTGGTGAGTGGCTGCATGAACGATTTTCTTATTTCCCCGTTCCAAATGAAATCATTCTCAAGAATCCATCACAAGCAGTATCCAATCTTACACAATTGAGCTATCACAATTATTGTATCCAATATCGTATTTGTTTTATTTTTTCACCACGTCCGCTCCGAAAATGGAGTACTGTGAAGACATGTCTTGACAGATTATTTTTTGTTATGATAATTGTTTTTCTGGTAAATACTCAATCCAATGGGTATCCAGTCCTGTATTTTTGATTTTTTTTAAATCCATCAAATGTGTGAATCAAACCAGCAGTTTCCGGCTTGAAGCGCGCTCGTTAACCTTTAAGCTACATGAGAAATTTAATCACAATAATCGTATTATTCTGTATATTTATGTATTAAGATAGTAAATATAAAGCAAGAATATGTAGTTTCAAATTTAAAATAAATTTCTATCAAACACCATCAACTGACAGGTTTAATGGATCCGTGGTAGCCGCATGGATTTTATAAAATATTTTAAGTTAGTATGAATAATATTTATGATATGAATTAGCTTGCCACTATTTGACATCTAAAAACAGACACAAGGGCAAATGAAACTAAATTTTATTTTTATTGTTAAAAAAGAGGTCGTTGTTATGCTAGACAGAATGGAATAATGTAAACAAACATTGGACAAAAAGTATAGACTAGAATGAATCCCAAAACATTTAAAGTCATTTCAAACAATAATAAAAGACAAAGTATCTTTATTTAAAATATAAAATTGTTCATTATAAGTAATAATATATACATGATGCAGAATAAAGAAACGTCAAGACGAGTGAGGACCACTACAGAAAACAACAGATAAAGAAGACAAAAGAGACCAGCTGGATGTGAGTGTTTTTTATCCATATCCTCACCAAACGTAGAGCATATTGACCCATTCGCTGTTATGATCTGTGGCAAGAAATGTTACATTTTATATATTGTAATATATTTTTGAACAGGTTACCTTTCTTATTCATAGGTTATGGAATAAAGAAAATAAGACGTAAAGTGATCGATAGCATCTCTCATTGCTATCACAAATAACGATGCATTAAAATGGTTAATCTTCATAATGAGAAGATTTATCTCAACAAAATGCTCCATTGTAAAGATTGGTTGTTGGTCAATCGTGGTTGAACGATTGAGCATTCAATTATCATTTAGACATTTTTAAACATTATAACAACCGAATATCTGGTGTCCTTACTAATCTTAATAATCGAGGCGATAACTGTACACCCTGGTGTAACAAACGTGACTTGTGGAATACTGTGAGGTGAATTATACAGACCACAAAGACACAATATCGATACACGCTTTCGATACATATAATGTTTATTATTTTGACAGTTGTGATGATTGCTGGAAGCAGTTGGAGAAAGGTGTTGGAAAGAATCTTGATAGTGGAAAAAAAATTCCAAGAAATGCTGGGTGCATTGGTTATGCTCTTCAATTCATTCAGAGAAAAATGTTTTATGGGAAAATTCGGTTAGCAATAATAGAGTCAAATGTGTTATAGAGAAAAAATAGACAAAGATTCTGAAGATGTTTCCGATAGTTAATAAAAAAAAATTATTCGAAAAATAAATTTCTACGTTATTAAATTATATTAAATTAAATATGTTTGTTCTTTGTTTTTTGCCATTATTCAAAGTAAAAGTGCATCTTATAATCGATGGCGTCTTATAATTAAGGAAAAACATTATAATATTGAATATTTGTATGCTATTTTTTGGCCATGTTAATAAATAAATTTGTCCGCAATGTGTTAAATATAATATATTAATTTACATTTCTAATTCATAATCTGAACCACAATTGATTATTGCTCTATGCACAAACACTTTTTATGCGAGAGTATTTCATGATTAATGGGAGAAAATTATTATTTATTATAAAATTATATATTTTTTTTTCTAATGTGTTTTACTTAATGAGTAATACTTTGATTGCGTGAAATTTCGTATTGCATATTAATTTATCCATTTTAAGAAGTTTCTCTCTTAATTACTTCAAATAAATTAGAGATAGCCGTCTTTAAAGTATTCGTAATCTAATAAAAATAATTTAATGCTAGTAGTAATCATTAGTACAATTGAGTGGTTTTGGAATTAAGCAGGAATTTCTCGCACATAATAAATCTTTTAGTTATTCGCACTTTTTTAAAGTATAATTAATTCAATCATCAAGAAAAAAATATTCATGTATGCAAACAGCATGACTACAGGGGGTTCTGACCGAGCACTAGAATGTATGTATATTATTTAATTTTAATAATATACTGCAGGTAAATAGGTCAAGGAGTAAAAGCTTTTTTAAATCAAGTATCTAAAGTTTTGAAAACTTTGTAATGATACTCGAATACACTCAAAGTTTTACGTGCTATTTTAGTTTATAAAATTACGTGTTTAATTTTAGAATACACTTCTGTAATATTTCTGGTTCGTCTTGATATGAGTGTATGATATTCCTTGGTTATACAATATTTTATACTACAGTGGCTATATCGAAACATGTGCGTAATATATATTTGTAATGACACTGGTCAGTAATTTGATGGAATAAAAAACCATCAATTGGGAAAAAAAATTAAACATTCTTCACAACAGGGAATGAAAAAAAATATAAATTGTGAAATACTTGTGTATGCATGATATGAAAAATCTATAAAAACGGCTACTTAGAAGTTATCAATATAAAATCGACGGTTTCCCACTTATGCTAGATCAACTAAAAAGAGTAACGGATACGAAAGATAATGAGCAAACGTACTGTTTCTATGTATTTGATTTCTTTTATTTACTTAATTTACGGTTAATTATTTTTTTATATAAGGCTCTGAAAATTAAGCACTTAAAAAGAAGTGATGTATTATTCCACAACTGATAACACATCTTTCAAGGTCATACAGATATTACGACTGTGTATGCAACATGCCCAGAGCGTTTGTTCACCTAAGTTCCGTATCACGAAAATTTAAAAATTTGCGTTGTTCTATTTTTCTTCTTCTTAATTTCTTCATAATGGCGTAGCTACCGAGGAGCAGTTGGGGCAGTTGCTCCAGGTAGACGAATCTCTGGGGGACGAAGATTGCAAGTTAAATTCTTAGTTAGCTTAAGAGCTAAACAACGAGAAACTACAGGAGGCGCAGTGATTTTACTTGCTCCAGCAGCATCTCTACTCGATTTTTTTGAAAAGTAAAAAGTTTTTCTTTAATTATTTTTACACAGTATGGTTTAATTAGTGGTGAACTTGTCAAATACTAATCGTATAATGTATCTGCATCCACTAATTTTTAACAGGTGATATACAATTCCGCATCTCTACAAAATGAAGTCACTCCAAAAAGAAGATGGAAATGATTATTGAAAAATAATATTATTTATAAAAAAATCCTTCAATCCTTTATTATCATTATTTTTTGATGCGTTGCAATCAATATAAAAACATCTTGCAAAATCGAGATGCTTACGACTTACTTCGTGTGAAAATGATTCACTTTCTGTAACACCTCCATGATGACATTTGCAAAATTATACACGTTATCGAAATATTAATCGATTCGCTTCAGGTCCATACAAGATTGTGTGACAAAGCGCAATGCACCAAAGACTTCAACTGCTGGTGGGCGGGTCACATTCTTCAAAATTCGCAATAAACACAACGCCGGTCAGACTTTTGGAAGACTTAGTCATGCAGATGGTGCAAGTGTACCAGAATGGCGTGAGGATTATTTAATCACTAGCATTATTACTCGGCTTTGCGCGGGGTAACTTGCAACAATTCTAAATTCGAATTGATTTTATTCATTTGTTTTACAAATTTATTTCAATACTTGGCTGTGTACAATATATTTAGTCTGTTTTTGACCATAGGCAAAATTAAAAATAACACAGTCCACATACAACTAGTAATCGAAATGACATGTGAAAATTTCACGTCTCTATTATACATCGTTTGAGAGAAGTTATTGTGACATCTAGACATACACACGTGTTTTCTGTTTTATGGTATATAAATTAGAAATAATCCATATGATTTATTTGAAATCACCTACATAATTTAGTCAAGCACTGCCTCGTAAAGTTAATGAAAATATAAATGTATACGGACGCAGTGTAGCTACGGTAGCACAAAGATGAGTGTATACGTATTATTATATAGTACGCAGTTCGAATTCTACAGCTTTCGTTTTTTTTTTAAATTCAATATGCAGAGCTTAATGATGTTTCTGGTAAAACAATCTGGTGATTGTAGAGAAGATATCCATATTTTTCATTTCTGGAGTTGGCCTCGTTAAACTGTGATGATCCATACGATCCACTTTCAGAACGGTCATGGTAAATACATGCATTTAATTTCGGACGTTGTACGATTTGAATTGTAAGTCGCAAAATAATGTAATGTTGATTATTAAAAAACGTATGTGGGTTGTAAATTTCGTGCATATTTTGTTTGCAATCAGCAGTCAACTTTTTTACTTTGTGATACAACGTAGGAGTATTTCGACTTTTAACACTTGCGAATAATATTAAAACAAGAAACAAAATAATACGTTTTCATACAGTTGAAGAAGTAACGAAAAATATATGGGTATCATCGTAAACTGATGCTAACTGCCACAGAAATATCAAAAAAAAATATTGTAATATATAATATTTATGGACCTCGATTAATCTTTATATTGATTTGAGAAATTAATGTTCATGAAAAAGGATAAAAAAACCTCATCGATACGAATGATAACAAATTATGTTGTATAATTAAGTGTTTTTTAAACTGTATCCGATGCAAATTTGGAACATGTGGCTCTTTACAATGTGAAGAATTAATTAACTCATTCAAAAATAGTTCACTAAAGGTTATTCGTTATGGTCAAATCATTATAATATTATAAACGCAAAATATGTAATTATACGAATATAAAGTAACACTTTAATAAACACGGCTGTGAGATTAATGTTTCTTTTCTTGGAGATTTCCATTTACAACTAACTGTAATTGAATAACCACATAAAAATATCTTTTTTCTACCACGATCGTTCCTAATGTGGATCGCAGATTAATCTTGATATATTGATTTCCATGGAGTTACCTGTCAATTGGTCAATTCATTGGCAATGAATTTTTTTAGATTTAAAAGTTTAATACATGCAATTTTAACACCCAACTTCTGGAATCGGTGAGGCGACTGTTGAATTAATAAATCTCAATGGTTACTACAAGCAATTATGACTCACCTGTCTTTCCTTTCCTTTCTCTCTTCTTGTTCAAAAAGATTCTCCTCCTCAGACGCATGAGGACTTTATCAGCTTCATCAACCGTCTCGGAAGACGATGAGACAGCACCTTCAGAGTGCCGCCTTTCTGTTTCTTGGTAACTAGCCTCCTTCTTCCACGTCCAATAATCACTACACGAATTGACTCTTTGGTACTTCCTCAGCCTTCTTTGAATCTCATGCTCTACTGCGCTTTCTAAATCTTCTTCATCGTAAAATAACTCAGGATCAACGGTAAAGTTGGAATCATCACTGATGATCATACCTCTTCTCCAATTATCATTAGTAATTGTTTTAGATTTTTCTCTAAGTTTTACATTATTAATAATTTCTTCCAACCATGCCGGTTTTTCTTTGTTCCTTGATGGCAAACTCTTGAGATATATGTCCAGGAACGACATATTTCTTATCATTTCAGAATTCAATAAATTATTTTTAGTCGACGGAATGACGTCAGTATTAGATCTTCTAATTCCTATCACAGGAACTTTACATTTAGGCTTATGATATGATGCAGATTTTTGAATTCTGTTGAAATGCTTCGACCTCGTAGTAGAATGATCGTTATACACATTTGAGTTACTAGTAAATATTGGAGTTCCGTTGTACGTAAACAATTTTCTTTGAGAATTGTTTAGATTAAACAATGAATTATTTGATCTGCGTGCTTCGGCGCTTTTAGTTCGGTAAGCTTTCATAGATTCTGGCTCGGACCCACTTCTTCTGGTGGGTCGTCTTCTGCGAGTTGGATAGCATCTCGAATCATTATCGCAGAGAAGCAACGTTCCAGGTTTTCCTGAGACAAATTTGTAAACAGCCGGTGGAGGTGCACTACTTTCGTTGTCAGAACTTTTATAACTACTATTTTCTAGTTCACTAGTTTCTATTCCACTCGCAGGAGAATAAAAGCTCAACGGACTGCTTAAAGTCCTTCTGTATTCTGGCAACGGAAGATTACCTGGATCTTTAGACAAAGGTTCTTCGTCATTTTGAACAGATGAATCTGATTCTTGCTGCTTTTCAAAGCTTGAAGACAGTTCATCTGTTTTACTTCCGCTTCTTCTGTAAAACCTTGTATAAACTTTATCACCGGATACACTATTATTCTTCTTTAGAGGGAAGTTTATTTGTCGTTTAGCAAAATCGGTAGCACCCATAGATTTGCAGTGCCTTTTCGCAAAATTCGTATTCTCTACATCTGAACTTTTTATAGATATATTGTCATCGTTCGTCTCGACCAGCAAGTTTCCATCGCAGTCGAAGAGTTGTATTGTGGGGAATACCCGTCCGGGAGAACAATTTCTGGTGGACAGTTCCCATTTTCTGTTTCTAGGTTCACGCAACTGAATACGAATGACATTGTCATTGATGAGAGGTCCATCGGCGACGCGATCCAAAAGGGGATTCTCAGGCATGTTTTGCTTCATCGTCTTCAACCCCGGACAAAATAAACATCCGCCCCTTCGTAACAGTATCGATTATAAAACAACAAACAACAAAATTTAGCTCAATGCTGTCCGTTATACAAGAATGCCTAATTGAATATTCCCACAGAGAAATGTTTCCGAATTTTGGACAATGGCCAAGGTCAGAAATTCTCCTTCAATTCACTGAACGGCGTTGTCACATAAATATACGAAAATACTCGACGCCGTCCGATTTGGCACTGTAATAATAAACATCGATCTCTAATAGAAAAATCGTGAACGATCATTTACACCTGAATTTTTTAGCCACTATGGATCATTTTTTGCTAAGCCATTTAAATCCATTACAATACATTTTCATTACTATTATTCAAATCAAACTTTAAATTACTTTCACGATTAATATCCACTCGATTATTAGACTTTAAAAAAATATTTTTTATTGTTAATTATAATCTATTCACTTTTTTAGACGGTCACAAAAATCGCCCGATTTATAATGCAATCCGATCGAAAGTGAATTTAGTTGATTATGTGTCAGGTAAGAAACGAGAGACGTTTTGGGTCCTCGAGATAAATGCTTCGCTATAATGTCGATCGTATTGTTGTCGTTTCGTCATTGTTATTCACTTCGATTTCCGCGTTTGATAACTTCAGACAGTTCGTCGAATAAAAGGCCGTACGGTACTACAGGCTACGATCCGCGGAGATCGACTAATCGGTGATCTCTTCTAGCCGGCGACCACTCGCGGCTCTGACATTCTCGTCAGTGGTGTAAGACTGAAATAGATCGGTTTAAAATAATTCAACACCGTGAGGCAGTGCATTCAATCGCGTGCGTTTCTCTTCTGCTGGTCGCGATAGCCCACAACACAGCTGGTGTTGCTAATTTCGTTCTGATAAGCAGCAAAATATTCAGAAAATATCCACTCACTCAGAATCACTAGTATTTTTTAAAATTACTTTGAATGTAATCAACTTTCTTCGTGAATTGTTGAAATCGAGTAATGAATAATCAATTTTCTTGATCTAAATAATAAATTGGCACACGAAGCATGATTTTAACATTTATGAAAAACCCACATTTAAAAATCTTTTTTCGTATTACTTGGTTCATAAAAGTAATGAATTACGTACATCAATTGCTATTTATTTAGACATACATACATTATTAAGAATACTTATGAACTCAAAAAAAAATCCTACCATGTTCGCTCCTAACGTGGAGCTTATGGATCTACAACGTGTGAAGATATCCATTCTGAAAGAGGAGTATATATGGATCTGCGCAATGTAAAGACGTTTTGACAAATTATTTTTCACGAGGATTGTTTGTCAGACCCTTATGAGTATTGTGACCATCCAGTCATGCATTTTCGATTTTTTAAATCCGACAGATGGAGAATCGAACCCGCATTCCCCGGATTGCTAGGCGAGCACACTACCAACTACGCTGCCGGAGAGAAAAAAAATATTTACAATTTGGAAACATTCATATATTTTTTTTAATATTTCAAGTCTACATGTATACAAAAATATGTATAACCTAGGTTAATATTGTATTAAATTTATCAACGTTCTAAGCTGTATAAGACCGTGGGTAAGATAGTTGGCGCGGCGACAGAGCGACGGCGATAAAGCCACGGAAACAGAGATGCAAATTAGCTGTAAATATGTGAGTGAGAAAGTGAGCGAGTTGTTATGACTGACGCGCTGCCGAGTTTTATCACTTGCTTACTCACCTATTTATAGCTATTTTGCATCTCTGTTACGGTCGCTTTGATACGGTCGCTCTGCTATCATGATTAAAATATATATAAAAAGTTTACTATCTAATAACGTATCGTACAGTAATGCTAATTACAATAACAGAATTCACACTACAGATTTGACAACCGAGAATCTTTGCGTGCCGTTAAAAGTGACTCGTTTTTATGTAAACATGAACTTAACTTTTTCATTTTGAATACTTCGAATTGAAACAATATTTTACTTATTATTTTCGCATTTTATTTCCCGTCCCTAAGCACCTTGCGCCCTGGGCAATTGCCTGTGTTGCCGGTACTTTGAGGCGTTAATGTAAATGTTCCATTCAATCTAATATACAACTCTGTATTCTTCTGACTACATATTGTTCCTATTTGGTGTATATATATTATCATTAATTATTAATTGATATATTATGCGCTGAAATTCATAGGACAAAACAAATGACTCAGTTTTCAAGAAAGATTCTGGAATCCAGATAAACCTACAGCCATTTTTGGGTACGAAAGACGGTCCCGTTTAATGACGGAAACCGGTCTTGAAAAATGACGCGCGGCTTGTGACTCGCGTAGTGTAAATTAAATATGAAATCACGTGTGCGCTGAAAATATAATATTTACTTGCGAATTGTCTTTTTCAGGTTTTTCGCGTACTTACGTAGGATTTAGTTGGACGACTCATGGCACATTTTTATTTGTTATTCGTTGGCCGACTCGAAATTTTTTGTTCACAGTTTTTTCATTACATTATAATTATTATCATTTGAGTAAGACGTTTCCTGCTAAGACGGTGTTGAAAAACTTATTCGAGTTTTATATGCACTAAAAGATACAATGTTATTATTCACCATGGCCGTGTCGTGTTATCAAACAGAGACGCGGTTGCATCAGGCGGCGTCATATAAGGGGCGGCAAAAGTAGCAAAATCAATACAAATGTTCCAAGCGCACGAACCATGAGGAGGCACCATATTGTTTAATTACCCGACCTACTACGTCCGAAAGTAGAAATTACGAATAAAAAATGAGAAACCAGAATTTCTGGGAAGAATTGAATAATATTTTGACGCACGAGGGGGGCGACATTTTAAAAACTTGGATCACACTAAGAAAATCTAACGCACAGTCTTGCTACCCTATGTCATGAAGCTATACTATTAAATTAATAATTCTATCTTCTGTTCATCCATTGTAGAAAGTCTTTAATTAAAAGCATAGCTAAGCTTAAGAAGATCATCAAATGGGAGTTGTAAAACAACCCAGTAGGTAGCACCAAAGGTAAATAGAGCTATATGGTAGTATTTTGCGCATGTAGAATGCTGTCTCGCTCTCGGAAAATGACGTCATGTGCATTGTAGGGTTTGGGCGTCTATGGTTTTCACACGTAAGTTAAGTTGAGAACAACAATATATAAATTATGAATATAAATATAAATCTAATAAATAAAGAGTTAATAAATGCTGATGATGCTCTTCTGGATGAAATGTTCGAAGTTAATTACGATTAT
>JAGVSQ010011167.1:0-12414 GCA_022683975.1 Rhyacophila evoluta
AGCATACTCCTTTAAGAAAAAATCGCGCTGTCGTATATATACGACGATACTCCTCCAAAGGTTAAATATTCTTTTTAAGATATGTAAGAGGAATATCCCTCTCTTATTATAGCTTTAGTCTTTCTTTTTATTGAGATCAATACTCCTCTCTTTTTCATACGTTTGAGGATGCTTTCATTTTGGATTCTATCTACCATTAAACAAGAATTATGTTTTATAAACAATCTGTATACGGGAACATTTGAATAAACAGTAAATTTTCTAGTTTAATAAATTAAATAGCTAATTCCAGATTTTGTATTTATATGATTATAATAGACAATGAGGTATATTGTTTTTTTAAATTTATTGTTTATTTACTGCTGTCACTTTGCTTTAGAAGTCTCAAACGTGTGCTTCTAAGTTTTGAAAATATTCACTTTGACAATTATCTATTATTATATTTTAATCAAAAACTACATTTGTAACGGAAATCTGTATGTAGGGTATATTTAGAATTTTGAGATAGATTTAAGTGTATTGGGGTTAATCTTGGAGGTTCTTCGGTGAAAGATTTGACTTCTTCCTGCCTTTATTAATTTTTTTAGTCTCCAATCCCCTCAAGATCTTAAATCGCTTTCTTTGGAGTTGCTAAATTATCACAACTCTTTTATCTTTCCTGAGGTTATTTCTCCATGTATTCATGATATTCAGTATTATATGTATTAATACTTTATTTATAATAACTAAATTATTTTTTTTTATTGCTGAAACAAGTAAGAATTCATGCTGTCATTTTATAGAAGTATCAAAATTGTATACCATTGTATAATGCATCATTGACTTAATAGTATTTACATACAAGTTAGTACATTACAAACTGTTGATATAGTAAATTCAGATTCACAGCTGACTTGAACAGCTGTTGCTCAATTGCTCAACATGTTTAATATTGTCTTACCATTTCCTCTTGGGATATCCTAAGATTTCTTCCGTTATTCATTAATCTTGAAAGCTTTAGACTATTCACAAATAATGTAATTGCCCATCGAGCTGTAATTAACTATTGTGGGCTTAAAAAGCTGAATATTCATATGTGTGCCCACTCTTGTATTTGGAAATTTCTTGTTTTTAAGTTAGGATCCAGATTCCACATCCATATGGATCTATTCGTTTCACGGTCATGCTGGATACCCAAAAATTAAAGATAAAAAAGTGTATGTATTATTTCATACATATTATCGTATTATATTATAGATATATTTTTTTCTGTGTTATAAATTACTTCCAAGTAAATAAAGCCAATAATATGAATACATTTAAAGAGATAGTTAGTCGTTAACTGTTTGTTAATTTGAAAAATTATTTAATCAATGGACGAATTATGTTAATTTTTCAATTATAATACTCCACTGAAAATATGCTTTGCACTCAATTGAGAATTTCCCCATTAATTGTTGAATATTTTAAATATAATTGCTATGTATTCAGTTACCGTAATTCATTTAAAATTAATTGTTATAAATGCTGATTAACTTATCGAGTTAGAATTCATTTGGAAGAATCCCATTTTTCTTCTTTAACATTTCTTTTAAATTTTTGGTTGTTTGATGGTTTTAATAGGGTAATTAATATTATCAATTTAAAATAATCTTACCATGAACATAATATTGCGAAAGTTTATTGGTAGTTGATGAATTTCAGTTTAAAATCAATTTCTAACGAGTCATCATCTGTCAATAGTATTAATTAATCAATTTGTAATTTTTCACTTTAAAAAATAATGTAAAAATAGTTTAAATAATAGAGTAGGTCATCAGATCTTTTTGTCACGAATAGTTATGTGCTTACTCTCAATTCTTGGTGAAATGGCATTACAGTAGAACCATGATATAATGGACTAATATTTTATTATTAGATACAAAAGGAGAATAATTTTTTCTTTGTACTTTCGAAGTATGCTGTTCTTTTATAATTAACTATCTAAAATTAAGAAAATATAAAATTTTCGAAGATAATACCTTCATCTGCTTTTTCACTTTCAGTCATTATGTGATACTCATGGTCTACTGTAATCCACTTCGAATCAATTTCTTTTGTGTCTTCTTCTCCAACATTATTCTGGAATTTCTAGCCCCTCTAAATCTATGTCTTCATCTTGGCCATCAAACAATTTCTTCAAATCATATTCCGATGTTTGCACTTTTGCTTCTTCATGGACATTTGGTCTGTTATATCTAAAGTCCGATATATTGAGGTCCGTTATATTGAGGTTTTACTGTATTAGTTATTTATTTAAGAATTAAAACTAAGCCAAATTTAACTGAATTTATTTTAGGAACGATTCACTTATATAAGAGAGAATAAGTTGTTTTATTTTCTAAAATAAATAATTCTCTTTATGATGCCTTTCAAAAAATATTAATTAAATCAAAATGAGAGTCAAGATTTGTACCATTCATATCACCGAGTGCGATCAATGAATGTTGGTTATGAATGACTTAGGCTAGCTAGAATTTGAACTCAGGACCATTCGTATGCTGTTTTTGTATCGTTAATTTAGTGACAATAATAATAAATTAGATGAATGTTTAAAAAAAAAAAATTGCAGAATCATATGAGTGCAGTGACAAGAAATTTATCAGTATTTCACCATATTTATCAAATGATTTTTATACCAGTGGTGCTTAAACATTTATGTCTATCGCTGAATGAATTATAAGACCATGCTATAAATTGATTTATTTGAATATTTAAGAAGAGAGTATTATTATAGATATAACTCGAGTGGGGTTTACGTATTATCACATGGCACCATCCTGTTGTTGATGCTGCTGGAAATAATCGATATGTGTAACAATTATCGTGTTTATCTGATATAGATTCTAAAGATAGATTGCTCTTAAAGTTTTGTAGTTTTTTTTTCTCTCTTGTTTGTGTGGGTGTGAGACCACATAGCACGTCCAAGAATCCCTTTTGGTTAACCAATTTAAGATGTTACTGTTCAACCCAAATAAGAAACTGAATATATTAATGTCTTGCTAATAAAGGAAGCCTGTTCGTAAGCAGTATTTAAAAAAACTCCTATCATTTTAATGTAACATTATATATTTCTGAATATTCAAAGTGTATTATATAAGTTGCATTTTCTATATTATAAATTATTTAAAACCATTTGAACTTTCTGTATTAAGTGTTATATATGTCATGGGTTTCACTATTCAGTATCTTCAGGCTGAGTGTACATGTGTTTGCTGAATGTATATATTGTATAATATTTAGTGTCATTCGTAAATATACTGCTTGAAGATATTGAAAGCGACATCTGTGTCCCAAATAACAATTCGTATAAGTCCATCTAATTCAAATATCCCAATGTGATATAAAAAGGTTTAGCTAGGCATCGGATGAAAAGATCGGGAACACGCTTTAGCGTATTATATTATATCTCTATTTATAGAGAAGTAGATACATACCTGTCTAATGGTGTATTTTTTGTTTTTTTATACCATGTTCGCTTCAAAAGTGGAGCATATGGATCTACACAGTGTAAAAAAATTTGCTCTAAAAGTCGAGTACACTGATCTCCGCAATGTGAAGACAGATTATTTTTCGACAATTGCTTAACCCAATCGACATCCGGCCCTACATTTTCAGATTTTTACAAATCAGACAGATATGGGAATTGAACCCGCATTCTCCAAATTGCGAGGTGCGCACGCTAACCTCTACACTACCGAGGAGACATGTTGAATAGGTGAATTCTAAAACCACAGAACTGTTGTGTAGTTGTAATTCACAAGGGTGTGACAACATTTGGCACTGTACAAAAAAATTAAGTAGTAATGACGAGGTCTTCATGTAGCACTAGATTGATGACAGTGGCAAAGATAAAGATAAAAATGTGTGTATATTTAGCTTACAAGGGCTTTAATGATTTTAAATTAATTTTTTATATGATATCAGAATTATTCCTAAAATATATTTTAATAAGTAATAAACACACAGTTTGGAATCCTCTCATTTTTTAGCTTGTGTTTAGTATGTGTGTAGTTGCACATGTATATGTATGCCTGTTTTGTTTAGATTGGTGTGGGTGGGCCTTGTTAAATTGTTTGAACTGCTCCAGAAATAAATTGAATCATGCCCATATAACAGAGTGAGATGGATACTCCATTTGTCCTTGATGCCTGTTTCATGTGAGGTTTTTTTAAACAGATGATCTCAGTCCATTTACTGACAGGAATGCCAGTACTGACTCAGTTTATTGCATGGATTCGAACATGGAATATGTCATGTTTCCTACCATTTTTGTGATATTAAACAAATGAGTGTCACCTATGTCATTTAAAATTTCTTTTAAAAACATAAATACTTATTTTTAATTGAAACTATTGAAATTTAAACAACAATTACACATAAATATAATAATATATAACCAATTTGATTTGAATTTGACAATTTGATAAAGTGTTAACCTTCAAAAAGATTTATTTTATTATTAAAAAATTAATTATTCTGACATATTCTTAATTTGAAACATAGGTGTGAAAAGTTTATTTTTTTTCTTGTATATTAAGCTGTCAAGTGCAATTACATGAATGTTCTGTCAATTAATCATACTTGTGACCTAATACTATTTTTTATTATTAAAGTCCTTAAAATGAAATGTTATTGTAATTGTCTGACAGGCCAGTGTTTTATTATATTATTTAAACGATGTGATGCTTATAAATTAACTATCTTAAATAATTTAATTGATTAGTAATGATTATTATATCGTAATATAAATTCAGTTGAACTTCTGGTCAAATGATATATTCCCATTAAAAATCTTCCCTTTTATAATACGGGGTTTTATTTTCTTATCGTAACTAGTGCACCTTGTACCTGATCATCGAGTTTCAATTTTGTATATGATAGAAATTTTTCGAGTAATGGTTGTTAGCCATTTGTTCAAATGCTTTATATACTGATTCATAGTAGGTGGCACCCACTTACATAAAGCTTCATTGCCGGTAGTTAATTCATAATTTGTGAATTGTTATATCGGTCCATATTTAAAATTATGGTTATTGTATTTATTAATTCAAATAAAGTGGCGTTTGAATTCAAATAGGTGTAAACGTATATATTGTAAATGCGTGATAAAGCGACAGAATTTGTTTTCTCTTAAGTGATAGTGTTTTTTTTATTATGTGAGCAGAACGGAGGATGAATATCTAATGGTATAGTCAATGGATTTAATTAGTTAATGTTATAAACGTTTCCTTCCAGGTATTAGTCATATTTCGCTCGATGTCAACATTTTCTGTCCATGTCCTATTTTCAGTATTGAATTATTCTACAGATTTAGTATTGAGTTAATTTGCAGACTGCAGAGATAATATTCTGATAGTACAATGGATCTAAAACTGATAGTCAGCTTAAAAATACAATAGTAATAAAATCACACATATCAGAAAATGTCATAGGAATTTTATACTTTCGCCATAGTAGTAAACCTTGATTTGGCCCATTTCAATTGTTAAATTATTGATGACTAAGCTTAATAAATAAATTAATTGATTGTTATATTGCTATTGTTACTTGTAAACTTTCAAATAACAAACCGCAGTGTTGATAAGTAAGGTTAGGTCAAATGCATAAAACATTTTGAATTTGGGATAGCCAATCAAAATGAGATTATTTTTTCCAGATAAACCATTTATTATTTTCAATATAAAACATCACAAATCTACTTCACAGAGAAGTCTGTAAAGCTCCTTATTAATTACAACAGAAACTCGTTGTTTTTATTATCATAAGTTTTTTAAAATTATCTTTGATGCTTTCATATCGGTTCTTTACAGACATTCATTCATTCATTAATTAATTAATTTATTTTAAGTACAGATTACAAATTTCTCATTTGTCTAAAAAGAGTCTTTAATTCCAAGAATGGAAAAATGAAGACAGCTAGATACTGTATTTATTTTAAAAATAAAATTATTATTACTGTTTATTTTAACTGACAAAGCTGGTTAACATAATAAAAATACAAAGTATATCTTTATTAATAACAGTCTTTAGATTATTATCCCCTATGTTAAAAGATGTTTACATTAGTGTTTTCTAAATTTTGTACTTAGTATAAATATTTATGTTACCATAGCAAATATTCAATGTGCATTCTATTTAAAAATGCACCCGATGTCGATACTATAAAAATGCATAACTGCAGGTAAAGATTTCGTGCAAGGCATAGAAGACTCTTTTTGAAAATAACTTATCTAATTTAATTTAAACTTAAATTATAATAAGTTACCCAATTTCTCAGTGTTACATCCTATTATTTACATAATACAGTCAAAGCTGTAACAGCTGTTGGGTTAAAAAGAATACAAAAATGCAGGACTCTGTCTTTGACATTGCGGGAATCCATACTCTATTTCTGTAGTGGATATCTTCACACTGTAGTGATCAATATGCCCCATTTTTGGTGTATATGGATAGGATATTGTGTTAGCCAATTTTACCACTGATACAAGACATTTCATGTAATAAGTAGCTTCACGCTTCATTTTTTCATTTGTGTGTTCCTCACAAAATGAAACTATTTCAACATTCCTTGCCGCGTCTGATATCCTAGAAAACTATCAAGTACTATATACAGAATATGTTGGGTGAAATTGAGGAGCAACAGCATGTTTGCTGATGATATAATTGGATGGTAGAGAATCCCAGAAGCTCTATGTAGCGACCGTATGCTCTATATAATGAGTAGATGTTGATTTATTTAATATATATACATTTTGAAACGAAGGAAGTCCACATAGTGAGAAAGATTTGACTAAAAGAATTGATAATGTATATCTTAACTCTCAAATAGAATAGTTTAAGCATCTCTATTGAATATATATTTCAGTTATTGTTCAACATATTGACTGTTTGTTCTAATCCTGGAATTTAAAAAAAATCAATATTAGCAACAATAGCAGATTTCATTCACACTGCACATTAGGTGTACAAGACAGTATGCATACACACTACTTACTCATCCAAAAATAGAAAATATTTTAGAAATAATTCATTTTATGGAGTACAGTTTCAAGTATATGAAATTTGATTTGCTGAATTTATTTAGATTGTTTTTTCGTTCAAGTATACTTACCTCTTGAAACTGTTTTTTCAAATTTTTATTATTCCAATTGATATAGGGTTGCCAACTATTTAAAAATAATATAACTGCTTCTAATGTAATTTTTAAAAATAATTTAACATCTCCTGTTTGATGAAGTCTCAGGTCCTGCTAAGAGAAAAATATATAAACATGTTATCCTGGTTTATATAAGAAATTGGTAGATTCCATGACTATGCAGTGGGCGTGTAGTAAAAAAATGTAATTCTATGAATACCAAATGCTAATTAACTTTTGAATTTATAAAGATACATATGACCTTTTAGGTGTCTAACTGGGAGAATAATGCTAACGATCGAATTGTATTTATTAATTGTATTCGAATTATTTCCAGTTGCGGCAAGAGCTTGACCGTGTGGTGGGGGAAAGGGATAGAGCCCTGCAGGAGGGAAGCGAAGCTACGCGGCTGGGAGAAGGAGCTGAAGCGGAAAGGCGGGCAGCCAAGGCCGATGCCCGAGAGGCTAGGGCCTGCGAAGCCAGAATGATGACAGAATATGCTGAATTAGAAGAGGAAAATATTACCCTGCAGAAGCAGGTTGCACAACTCAAGTCCTCGCAGGTAATTATAATTTTTACTCTATAGTTGCTATTACATAATTATATTTATGCGTATAATAATGATGAATATTATTTCTATGAAAATATTGACTATCATACAATAGCACAGTACTCCGTAACCTTTTTTTCAAAATTTCGCGTTGCACCACAAGCAAAAAAAGTAAGAAATGCCGCCACTATAACAACATTTCAAATGTTTTTCTGATATTGGAGAAATGTGCCACAGCGCACTCGGCATCATCGTCTCATTAATTTCATTAATTTCCCAATACTTATTTTGTTTTAAGCTTTATGACCATCGATATATTAATCAACATGTATCAAAATGAAGTGCACTACAAAAAACCCACTCTTGAAAGGGTTAATATGCAGATTAAATAATCTTAAAATCGACAAATATTTTTTTACTTCTACAATGAGAGCTGTTTAGATATAATGTTTTAAATATTTTTGCTTGAAAGGTGGAATTTGAAGGTGCCAAACATGAGGTGAGACGTTTGCGTGAAGAAGCAGGAGAGTTGAGGGCGACAGCAGAAGATTTGGGAGGGCTGCAGCGTATCACAGAGAGACAACTGGCAGAGGCACTTGAGGCCCTGGGTTCAGAACGTGAAGCAAGAAGACAGCTGAGGAGAGAGTTAGACCAGCATGCTGGACGGGATGCACTGTATAATATAACTAATCTCGCCTACAGTATAAGAGGTGATGTGTAATTCTTGTCTAGAAATATTTTTCCTCCGTGTAAAGTTTACGCTCAAGTATGCTTGTTTTGTTAAAAGCATTTACATTTATGATTTATTTTGATTAATTTTTATACATATGTTTTATCAATTAGTTTTGATTTTACATTTTTTGTCATATACAAACATCAAGTGGCAACAATGCACTTCTTTCAATTCTTATGACACTAATTATTAACACTTTACTTTTAATAACCAAGTTCGTTGTCAAATTCAAACTTGTGATAATGTCTGTGAAATAATTGAAAATATAGATAATCAATAATGAAGACTATTTCAATGGCGATTGTATTTCACTGTCTAAACTTTAGACTCTAAAAAATGTTTTCTGCAGGGTGATGGATGTCATTTTAAATATCTTATTAACGTATCAAACTTCATTCCATAAGATATTAGTAAAAATTACTTGTTTGAATGACTTTTAGGGTCTTTTAGAAATATTTCTTCTACTGTATCTATTTTAAGTATTAGGGAAGCTGTTTCTATATTGTTCATAATCTTGATCTTCCTTTGATCACAGATTTTGATATTGCTTTTATCCAAACTAAACCATGGCATCTGGAAGTGGATTCAGTCTGGAAACACACAGGGATATAATTACACTAGTTATAAACAAATTAGAAGATTTTCTGGTTATTTATAAATTTTTTTATGGGTATTTGATTTTAATGTTGCTAATAGAGACAAAAATGAGTGCCGAAGTAATGTTGTTATCTGACTGTTTTTAGGTATGAATGACGATACTACGATGGGCAGCGATGGTGAAGATGAGGTATCAGCTTTGCGAAAGATTCAAGCTGACTTGCAGGGCGGACAGGAATTGGCATCACCAGCTGACGGTCGGAATGTTGATCTCTTTTCCGAGATTCATCTCAACGAGCTCAAGAAACTAGAGAAGCAACTCGAGTCTGTTGAGAGCGAGAAGGTGCGGTTGTTATATAATATTAGTAACGGAATGTGGAATTCCCTCATGAAAATATTTTCATTTTCACTCGTAGTAACAGTTGTATTATCTAAATTTCATTCGTACAAAAATTGCAGAGTGCGTTAAATGTAAGTCTTCGAGAAGCACGTGAAGGTGCCGAACGGGGAGCAGGAGAGACACGAGCCCTCAAAGCGTCCTTACTCACCACCTCCGCCAGTGTAGAAGCTCTCCACAACATGAGGAGGAATATTGGGACTCAGGTATTACACACATTATCTATGTAACTGACTCTAAACTTGCTAGGATAAATGTTGGAATACTTCAGACAATCACAATTTCGTAAATCTTACTTAAGTATTTACCGACAAAAATACTATTTAAGCTTATACATTTTTTATTGACATATAGTTTGAATATGTATTTATGGATGACTATGCATTTTAAATAGTTAAGTTTAAAATCGATATCACTCCAGGGGCAATAGTTTTTAATATGTTTTATAAATACTTTTTAGGAGGCAAAAGACTTTTGTGGTTGGTTTCACACGTCAGGCCCTGAACTGGAGGTGCTCCAGACACGTCTTAAGGAGTTGGAACACTCTGCATCCATTCCTGACCTTGCCAGACATCTCAGGAATGAACTCGCCACTGTCAACAACAAGGTTTTATATTATTATATTGCTTAATATCTCCATCAACTCTGTATTTTTTGTTGATAATCCATATTTCTAAGCTGATAAAATAACTTTCCAATCTCTTCCTATCGAACATATACTTTGATAAATGTTTGTTTGACTTAAATCAAAACTGAACAAGAACTGTCCCAAGAACAACTCTCAGTGAAGTTGATTAGAGCAGACATGTGTGATTTTGGAAAACTTTATTATAGATGAGTCTTAATAAAAGGAAATCTTTTTGCTTGTTATAAAACACAGTAATTGAAAACTAAAATATTGCCTTTCATAAAATCAGTTTGACCAATAACACAGTAATTGAATGCTAAAATATTGCCTTTCATACAATCAGTTTGACCAATTATTGAACATGCTTAAAAGATTTTTCTCTTCCAAGCGATATATTGTAATGTTTATACCCCTAGAGAATGTAATCATTTGGGTTTTCATAAAATGTTATTTATCCAGTGCTTAGATTTGGAATCACGTTCGGCGTCTGCGAGACGTGCTCTACGTAGAGCGTCAGCCCTTGGAGGTGCCGCAGCAGCCAGGTTATCAGCTGCCACCGACCATCTGGCTCGTCTCTATCACCACGTCTGTACGGTTAATGGACAGGAACCTAGCCGGGTCTTGTTGCATCACGAAAAGAATGCGCCAGGTGAGACATGCATTTTTTTATTATGATTTTACGTTTTTCTCACGACATGCCAGCTTAGGACAAATTATGTTGTTGAATAAATTATCCTGTAAAAAAAATGTTAATTTTTATCTGTACTAAACAATATAATTATGCTCCTTCAGATGCTGAAGTTTTAGAAGAAAATGGCAGTGGCACCATCAGCTCAGAAGATTCTCAATTGGATGAAGAGGAAGGTGTGGTCGAAGCGGCAGAGACGGCTAAACATGTAGATACTCTGCTTGATCAGATCGAGCATCTTAAGGCAGCTGTTGACAGCACCATTGACATGGGTAAAGCTAGAGCTGCCAACACTCAAGGTATGACAATTCTTTTAATTATAGTATCCTGGTTAGATAAAGCAGTTCCAAATTATTCTCGAATCTTTCTGTTTTCTCGTTTAAAATACCATTCTGTGCGAATATTGATCGAAGTATCCATGATAATTATTTGAGAAAGCGGTAGTATTTTTTGTTTTTTATTCCTTTGGAATTCCTCTAAAATTAACCAACAATTGGGAAATCAGTTTATATAGTATTTGGCATTTATCGGGCACATCCAATGCTTTGCTACTAAGTTGTTTGTTTTTTAAGAAGTGTTGCTTTTGTTTATCTCCAATATTCCTAAGGGGGGAAGAAAAGGAGTATTCAAAGAGATTAAATCAGTCGGTAAAAAATATCTGCCTAGGCGTGTCGTCTCTTTTGTTTTGCATTTCTTGCATTAATTTTATGTTATTTATCCATTAAATAAATGATAAAATGATTTCAAAGCCAATTGGCCAAGCAGATTTTCCACAATTCGAATTTAAAACATATTTTATTTTACGGGAGCCATCACCGTAGCTAAAAGAACAGTAAGATGAGTGTTAATACATCACTTCAACCAGATATAAATTGATGAATTTATCAATTTTGATTATGTATTCCAGTGCGTGATGAAGGAGATCTTGAGATCTGTGATCTTCAAGAGCAGGTGATTAAACTAAAGAGTCTGCTGTCCACAAAGAGAGAGCAGATCGCTACCCTCAGAACCGTCCTCAAGTCCAACAAGAACACTGCCGAGGTGGCACTCAACAATCTCAAGTCCAAATATGAAAATGAGAAGAATATTGTCTCCGATACAATGCTCAAGTTAAGGAATGAGCTCCGCCTTCTCAAAGAGGATGCTGCCACATTCTCCAGTAAGTTTTTTTTATATATCTTATTGACCCTGCTTATAGACCATAAATGGGATTGTGGATAAGCTGTAAAATAGATTTATCATATTAAAAAAATGTAAAAAACACATTGCTGCAATAAAGAATTCCCTATCGTTTCTGCTACAAGGCACGTAAATTGCATTGATCTGCTCAATGTAAAGATTTATTTTGACAGATTGTTTTAACGGCTCCATATAATATTTCTCTTGTGACCCAGGTCTTCGAGCGATGTTTGCGGCTCGATGCGAAGAGTACGCAACACAGGTGGAAGACCTCCAAGCTCAATTGGCTGCTGCTGAAGAGGAACGGAGGACCCTCAACCAGCTCTTGAGGTTGGCTGTACAGCAGAAGCTTGTTCTTACACAGAAACTGGAAGAGCTTGAGGTGATCACATCGTATTTATTTATAAATCATCAAACTTTGTAATATTATTTTTTTTTTTTTATACCATGTTCGCTCCCAACGTGGAGCATATGCATCTACACATT
>JAGVSQ010011169.1:0-12413 GCA_022683975.1 Rhyacophila evoluta
AATATTTGTTGTAATTCTTTCTTTATTCTTTTTTTATATTTTAATATGTTTTTGACATTTTCGTCATAACTATATGTATATCGTGTTGTCAACGTATTAAAATTGTAATTTTTAATGTTACAACATGTAATAAATAAATAAATGATGTCCAGTCCATAAAAATAGTATATGGGCCTTCTTTTTTTAGTACCATTTCTGTAAATATCTTCTTTTGTCGCCCTGATAAGTGCTTCGGTGCCTGAGATTGCGGGTTCGAAACTCACAACTGTATAAGGATATTTTAAAAAGAAATAGGATTAGATGCCCAATGGTTTGAGTAATTGACCGACAATCTGTGTTAATAAAAAAATACGTCTAGATAAGTCTTAACACTGTGGAAGACACCCATTTCGAGAGTGGAGATATTACCGTAGAGCAGTGGTCCTCACGTGAAATTTCACTGTGGCCGCATTATAAAAATCACCGGTCCTATGAAAATGTCTCGTGGCCGCACCAAATCTGATAAAAATACAGTGTAGAGACTTATATACAATAATCAATTATAAGCAATTTTTACTTTAAAGAAGGCTACATTGTATATCAATAGCCTTGAATAGTATACTTCTTGTACTTAGGGGTTGAATGATATCAAAAGGACTGAGTTGAACAAGACCGTTGAAAAAAAGTAATGATAATTTCGTGAATCGAATACGCCCGTCGACATCGGGTTCCATATTACTGATTTATACAGTGAATTTATTAATTGCATTAGCATTTACATTTACTTGAAAGAGCTATGTTTATTTATATCGATTGAATAATCAAATTATAATTATGCACGGCTTGTCATGACAATGGTGTCATAATCGAAATAGCTATCGATCGACAAAACAAATTGACACATACATTAATTATTTAGCTGTTATACATATTAAATTTGTAAAGAGTGGAATTTTACAGGCGATTTTAAAATGCCGTGATTAAAATACTTACGTTTTTCGTGCTTTTTATAAATACGTCTGCTAATATGGTTTTAGATAAAAACAATAACTAGTGGTGCTCAAACTGTGAAGGGAATTTAAGCTGGTGATGATATTAAAGTGGTGTGAGGGATATTGTGAGGCGTTGGTGAAATGACATCTTGAAGGGTCGGTTGAAACTAGAGTCCAGGTTTGATGACTCTTCACAACGTCGTGCTGTGGTTCGGTGCCTGCGTTAAATCTTCAACTAAAATGCAAGTGTTTGTATATTCAGAAATACATCGATGGGCAATTATCAAAGTGTTTTGAAATTTACATAAATATTTCTTATTTAATAACATATTGAGCGTGGAAAGCAAAAATGGCGTAATCCTCAATTTTTTGAAATAGCTTTTATTTGATAATCAGAATGAATACAAATTAATGCATATTCTATCAAAATGGTGCAAGCTGAAAATGCCTAATTTGTGTCTAAATTTGGCTTTCCAGTGTTTGAAAATTGAATTTGTGAAATTTGCGACCAGAAACATAGGCTTACACTTAATCAATTGTATTGGTTTTTCTCAAATAACTTATTAAATTAATATCATATTGAGTAAATAAAACACCAGCTTTAGTTTTCATGCTCTTCAAGGCTTTGCCAATTTAACGTTTTGAATTTGACTAAAAATCATTAAATAAACGTTTTTTGTGCCTCCTGTGAAATTTGTTGTATTTAAGTTACGTCCCTTTTCCTTTCTACAGTCAATATGCAAATATTCCGCAAATACTGCGTTGTATAAAAACGGGATTTGGCTTATTTTTTAAACATCGTTTTAGGGTGTTTTTAATACCATATACGACATTGATATATACTCGTAAAATACATCTTTACCGTCAGATTAATATACGTAAATATACAAAACGTTGGTTATAAGAGATTGGGGGTAATTTAAGCTCTGCATATGGACTTGAATTGGAAATTCTATTTTAATTATGAATTATAACGTATGTCCTATAATTAGTCTACATTGATGATTATGATACAAAAATTGTTTCAGGCTTCGTAATAAAATGCCGGACAATAATCTAGATGTTCGATTCAATATATAACTTATATAATATATTTATTATTTTTCCAGATTGGACGCATTGAAAACAGACACCCTGAAAGGCGGCAAGACTTCGAGTGGGGGCGGTAAGGCTCGGCGCGACGAGGCCAACGGCGACTGGACGTGGAAGCGGCAGACCGATTTGGTGAAATGGCAGCCGAGTCCGCTGCGGGGCGCCCTCCTTCGCTTGCATCCACCGGAGCTGTCCGCCCTGGCTGTGGAGTGCTTCGCCTGCGTGTTGCGTTACTGTGGCGACGCCCCTCCTGCTCAACCGCCTCAAGACCTGGAGGAAGTGAAGTGCGTCTACACAGTGCTTATGGTGAGATGACACACTTGAATATTTTTTTGTCCAAAGAAGTTAAAATTAAATGAACAAGAGATAAGTTTAAAATAATCCTCAAGTTTCATGCTTATCAAGTATTTGGAAACACTTGATTGTGGCGTTAGTTTGATATTTCAAATGTGTACAAAAAGTATTGCTTCCTGGTTCGAATTGGATATCGAGTGCACTTCTGTATGGAGGCTTAAATCTTCCAACCTCCTAGGGATTACTTAAAACAAAGACACCCAATCAATTGAGTAATCGGATGACAGTATATTTATATGAATCAACATTATGTCAAGATACATCTTCCCATTATAAAGGTCCATATGCTCCGCTTTCAGAATGGACACGGTTAGTAATATGTTTAATTTATACTCTGTATCAAGGCATTTATTATATACTGAGAGCGAAGAAATTGTAACAAATTATTTTTATGATGCTTGGAAATCATTCAATCATCATTGTGTATAAATAAAAACAGAAAAACATTGGTAATTGGATATTCACTAAATATAATTTAACTTTCCAGCACTGTCACAAACACTTGGCCTTGCGTGATGAAGTATACTGTCAGCTAATGAAACAGACTACCTCCAACAAGTCAGTGAACCCTGAGTCCTGCCAAAGAGCTTGGAGACTCATGAGTATTGTGGCTGCATATTTCGGATGTTCAGATACCCTCAGGTAAACGGGAAATTATTATTAAGCTATCTTTCTCTATATCCTTTTTCATGCACTTTTTTATGTACGATATGTTCATTCGTCTGTCATGTGAAGATTGTAAGCATAGCTTGGTTCTTTTATGATTATGTGTCATCCACCGGTGACTTTGAATCCTTCCAAATCATGCCAACGTCCCTTCATCTCACTGATGAAGATTTTTTGTTGCTGTGGCTTTCTTATCATAGTATGTATGATAAAATGAAGAAAAATAAAGTGATGCTGCAATGGCAAAACTATTTCGGCCACATACTGTAGATGCCTCAAAAGAGTCCTAATCTGCTTTTCCTCTTCTACAAGCCAGCCATACTGTATCCTGGAAGGCCACTAAATACTATTGGCAGGATGTTTTTAGTTGAGCTATGAAATGCCAGAATGACTCAAAAAGAATATAAAAATATTGGCTAGAGAAAAGATCTACACGCTTCACTTATGGAGTTATTATGGAGAAAGAAGAAGTAGCTTTTCTTTTATCTTCTGCAGCAAAATTTGATCATTATAACAAATCTGGGCATGAGTAAAACGAAAAAGAGTGAAAAAATTAATGGAGACCAAAAGAACTCATTACAATATTATCGTTTGAATAATTTATGATCTAACTATTCATATTTCAGACCATACTTGTTGGAGTATCTAAGCTCAGCAGCTGGTGACCGTCGAAGACACTGCCAGGGTACAGCTGCTGTCTGCTTGGCTAATTTGAGGAAGACGGCTCGCTGTGGAGGAAGGAAGAATGTACCCAGTGTTGAAGAGGTTAGTATTTTAAATCGTCTCTTACTGAAATATAAAAATAGAGCAATTAACACTAATTTAAACAGTTTTATCAAGATTTTTTACAAGTGATAACATAATTGAATTTCTATTACAGGTGACTGCTGTATCAGCGGGTAGAAGTGCACGTCGTCAAATCTACAGATTACCTGGTGGGTCAGAAAGGGTTGTCAACACTCGCTGCTCAACTGTGGTGCAAGATGTTATCCACGACCTCTGTGACTTGGTAGGTTTCATTTCTTGCAACAATTATTGATATAAAACAGAACACTTGTTTGTTTCAAAAATCTCAGCTGGAAGTTATAAAGTAAGATGCCGAATACCAATGTTTCATATTTGATAAATAACTGTTAATGCAATACTTAATACATTTTCAAACAATTAAAATCAATAGAGGTTCATTATGTAGTGATAAATGGGATGTTAATAATGATTTTTTAAAATTCTTACAAATATGTCATAAATAATAAACTCATGTTATGACAAATTACAGATACCCTCTAATTATCTCCATATACTGGTTGAGCTGAAGATTATCTGTACGGAGTATTGCTTTAGAGACTGCATATATTTTTTGTTTGCCCTCTTTTTATTATTTGCATAATAATAATATAATATATTGATAAATGTTTCTTTGAAAAATAATTTGAATTCTGATGTGATAATATTTTTTCAGATCGGAGTGACAAATGAAGCAGAACAGGCTGAGTTCTCTCTGTACTGCATAGTGCAGGGAGATGCATTTACAATGCCACTGGCCGCTGACGAGTACATCTTGGATGTTACTACAGAGCTTCAGAAGGCTGCGCAGCCGTTCTACCTCATTTTCTGCAGGAGTGTGTGGTATCATCCGCTGAGACATGACGCTAATCCACTGTATACAGAGGTAAAAAAATCATAATATTTTAATCAAGTTAGAGCCAATGAATAGATATTATCTATTATTAGATATTACATATGTAATTTTATTAGAATTCGACTACATTTCCCAATTTGTTATAAACTGCATTCATTACAATAAAAAGTAAATTATCATTTTTTTTTCTACTTGAAACTATATTGACTTCTGCAATATGAAGACATAATCAAATGTATTTTAAAAAAGTGTTAATCATTGGGTAGAAACCGAAAGTGTAATTTTTTACTGAACTTTGACCTGATTACGGGACTCAATTCTACCATCTGCATTGGTAATTGGTTCGTTGATATAAAAAAGCAAATTTTCACTTGAAATAGAGCATATGAACTTTTCCAGTATTTTATATATTATGTGTTTATTATTCATGATAATTATTTATCTGAAACCTTTGGTCCGTACTACAAATTAATTTGATAAAAAAGAATTTGAATTATTTGATTCACTGTTGATTTATACAATTTTAATTGAACATACAATTTCAATGTGTTTTCCCAGGTATTATTCAACCAAGTGGCTCCAGATTACCTGGAGGGTCTATTATTGGAGCTTCCTGGCGGAGGAAGACCATCAGCAGGAGCGTTGCGGGATGTGGCACTAGTCGCTGCTTTACTGCATCGGGCTGCAGACCTTAACCACCCACCACATCTTAAAGAGGTCAGTAATTTTTCCACTCCATATCAAGAATATTTAATGAATTGATTGGAATGTGTTTGTGATATTATACAATATTATATTTTTAAATGTCTTATTATTTCTTAAAAATAAAATCTCTTCCCAATTATCCTGCTAAATAAACTACAAAATGATTACATTTTCATATTTATTTCACACCATTATGCTTTCTAGCTCAACTAACTAAAATTATCACCAACCGCCTCATGGCTTAGTTATAATGTGACGTTTCAAATTCATTTCAAATATAATTTAAGACATAATAATTCTGTGTAACTTAACATTGCTTTTTTTATTTAACTATGCTCTTTACTGCTGAGATAAGAACCATGTAATCATCTTATTCAATATCTTCTTCTCAACACTTCTCAGTTCTTAAAAATTTTCATTTTGACCAGCAAGCTGAAATGAAATAAATACGTCATGCTTTGTTTCCAAATTTATTGATTAGAAAGCTGGAAGGAATTAACTTAAACTATACCTCTGTATGTAATGTATTTTATTAATTTTTGTTTTTATTTTCAGATCAAATTCCTTTTGCCGAAACCAGTGTTAGGTCTTCGAGAAGTGAGGCCAGCAAAATGGGCCTCGCTTGTGCAAGCCGATTGGGCAGTTGCTCAACCTCTCACCACACACCAAGCTAAAGCACAGGTAAATTTTTAAAAATCCTTAAACAACAGCTGGAATAATGCTGTGAATTACACAAATATGTGAAAACCTCTTGGAGGTAGACATTTTTCAACACATAGAATGATGCAGAGAAAACTCATATCTGGTCATTTGTAACATTGTTCTAGCTGCTGTTTCAATTATAATATTTTTTTGAGTTACTCTGACTGCCCGGTGATGGATACTGAGTGACCAGTACATGTATTTATTTTATTTCTCCATATATACCAATTGCATGGTCTTCACATTTTATGAATTCCTCGTAAAAACACCTATGATTTCAATGATGTCATTACGAAATAAATATATTGATCAAAATCAACAGAAATAACTATTTTGTATTAAATCTAGGACCGGCATAAACATTTGTGTATTAAATGGCGTTGGTATGTGTGTAATGGCAGCGTCAAACAATCATTTGAATGATGTCACTACATCTTAGAGGGGAAGAGAAGGAGTATTCAATGTGGCTAGATACAGTCATCAGAGAGTTAAGGATATCTCCTTGGAGATGTCGCTACTTTTGGTTCTGCTGTTATTTTTGCATTTCTTGCGATTATTTTATATTATTTTCCTTTTAATACAGATGGTTTTTATAGCTATTTACAATAATTTATCTAGTAGATTTTGCATAATTTAAATTTAAAACATACATTTTTTACTGGACACCTGAGAGCCAACACAGTAGATTTTTGGACACTAACGCTAGAGTTAATAATTCAATTGTTAAATTATTCATTCATAGCTCTAATAGCATATTAAAAAAAATATAGCTTCCTACATGTCAGAAATAATGATATAATAATACTAGTATGTAATAAATAATGAGCGTGTGAAATAGTTGAGCTGAATCGAAACAGCCATTATAAATATCACATTAAATTAAGAAAAAAAATGAAAACAACGTACTGAAGCCCAATACGATTGCAGAGGTTGGTACACCTTGGAGGTGGTGTGTGTATAATATTTTCTCACACTCAAAAATGCATTAAAACATTGTGCATTTTTATGCAACTATGTAAATTAATATATGCACTTTGCCGATTGTTCTTATGGCTTGTGTCGCATGTTTAATTTTTATAACTTTTATTTATGGGAGTCACTATAAATATTGTAGGCTAGAATTAATGCGAACAGATTAAAATGAACTTTTATAATAAGAATGGATTAATACCAACTTATAGTTAGTTATTATGTTAATTCAAAACAGTAATTAAAGGAAAAATTGCTAAATATTCTGTAAGAATATACATGCTTTGAAATGTTCATCACGGATTCTTCATTGAGTAATTGAACGATTAAATCTTGTCATGTTGACAAGCAAGGTTATCTGAAACACAAGTGATTAAAATTTTTATATATTTGACAGCGATTTTTTGATGCTATCCTGTTTGATATTTATGTATCCTAAATTAATATCTGCATCAACCAGAAGTTTCTAGGTCTTGTTTTCATTCAAATCATGTTAAGTGAAAGATAAAATAGACATTTTGTGTTGATATGTTTAGAATAGATAAGTATGTCAAAATGTATCAAAATGGCAATTATTACAATACATATTTTAGTCTTATTTAAATTTTTTGGAAAGGTAATGGAACACATTCTTTCCAATATGGAATAAGTTTTTAGTTTATTTTATTCCTTGTTTTGGAAATAGAAGAGCGTTGTTTAAAAATCGGCATATCCAGTATGATTGATTTTATGATACTAGTTGAATTGATTGTAGTGAAAGATTTTAGTGCTTGAAACGTTTGTGCATAAAAATTAACTCACTAATGAAAGGGTTAAAATCATATTATAAAATATATTTTGGATTTAAGATTGGAGTAATGTATGGGTATGTATTTCATGTCAGTTCTGTAAAATATGTTCTTTTTTTCAGGTTTTGGCAGTACTATCACAGTGGCCTCTGTTTGGTAGCTCGTTCTTTGCTGTGAAGCGAGTGACAGGAGGTGGTGGTGCTACTAATACAAGTGAGTGGAGAGACCACATCCTCGCCCTCAATCGTCGTGGCGTTCACTTCCTTGATGTTCAGACACACGAGACTCTTCAGCATTGGCCATTCGCAGAAGTTATCAGTACCAGAAAGGTAGGAATTGTTTGCTAATTAATTATTTCTTGAATCAAGTATTCATTATGAGTCAATATATCTTCCACTGTTAAATTTGTCTTCTTGAATCACCATAGATGTTATTTCTCATCAAGAAGTCTTTTATTATATAATTCCAATCAAATTGTGGATTGGAAATATTTATTAAAATATTGTTTTATTTTCAGGTGAGGTCTGAAGATGGCTCTCTGTTCTTGGACATGAAGTGCGGATCCCTTCTGCAGCAGCGTGTCACCCGACTGCAGACAGAACAGGCCCATGAGGTTTCTAGACTTGTCCGCCAGTACATTACACTTCAGCAGTCAGGAGCCGGACCTCTCAATTCTGATTGAGCTTATATGCAGGTAAGAAGTGATCTTTAAATATAGTATGACTATTGATCTATTGTTTCATAATTGTAAAGAAGTTAAAATAAAGGAGATATGATGGAAAGTAATAACTTACGGAAAAGGCTAATTTAAATATTAGCGATTTAATTTATTTAATAGATAGGTTTAATATAGTATTGTGATGTTTGTTATTTTTATAAATTTATTATTTAGAATATTTTCACACTTGAAAGAAAAAGCTGTTTATCGTATTATGTTAGGCAATATATTGAATTTGTTTTAGTAATACATTTTTGAGAACATGTTAATTTATCCTTATCCGTAAAATAGTTTAGTAGTTTTTATGTATCTTTTGTATTGATTGATCAGCATAAAAAATAACTTTCTATCTTTCTTTATTTTAATCTCATACCAGGAATTAAAATTGCTGTTTCTTTTTCACAGATAATGGTGCATGTGCCATTCTCAAAGGAGACCCTGGAATAAGGCACCTCCTCACCCGAGTTTATGACAGTTAAACAAAAAATAGTATATTTAAAAAATCTCACAATGACAATACTTAACAAGAACCTACTCAATAATTATTATTATCAGAATATTTTAAATAATTATAATTATGTACATAATTCTGATTATCTGTAATAACATTCTGAAAGACTTTTATGTAATTTTTCCCCTATTCAAGTTGTCACCTATTGTACAATACCGATGTGTTTGACATTTACAGTTTAGAGTGATATCGATTCACTATATATATGGGCACCCTACAATTATATCGGTTTCAGTCTCACTATGTCTGGACAGATGATCGACAGGAATATTTTTTTTACAGTTAAATATTCATTTACAAACAGAAAATATTATCCATAAAATAATAATACATATCGAGCTTCGAGTGACACCTGACAAAAATATATACAAGTTGATAATATAATGTTTTATTGAAATAGTGGAACATTTTTTTCCATTAAGTACTTAATATTTTGTATAGCATTTAAGATTTACTGTACAATAATAACATTTTAATAGCGTAAGAAGTCATCGCTGGAATTTAATAATTAAATAAATACTCCACTGCTTATATTATTCTATATATTCTTTTAATCAATGAACCATAGACTAAGAAACAATGTATTTTATTAAAATGTGTTTTGTAATAATTAAACAATTGTTGAAAGTATAATATTTTTATGTGACAGATAATTATTCATATTTTTACATTTTTAATACCATCTTCATACATTTATTAGCAATAAAATAAATATTTAAGAATAGGTAACATCTTTCTTTACCTATTTATCAATATAGGTAACCCCTATTAGAAAAGGGTTATTGCTCAAATACATTCCAATAACTGCATTTTATATTTAAATTATAAAGAGGTTTTTGTATAGACACATATTATTCAAATTTTTTGATTATTAAATTTGTACCGTTTTGTCATGGATAATTATCAAAAAATTGTTCATTGATTTGTTGATGATCGAATATATTTTGAAATCTGTTGCTAGTTAGTGTTATTGGCAATCAAATGTCTAAAAGCGGCTGTCTGAACAATTTAATGAAACTTATCATTGATGCCGTTTTCTAGGTAGTCACGTGACTTGTTCAGGAGTCAGCCATTTTAAATATATTCCAGCAGCAATATTGTCTTTTATAATATTTTCATTGAAGTCAATATAATGATGATTGTATATCACCATTTTGTTTGAAATATTACGCAGGGAATGAAATATCCAAAAATAACTTATTTTTAATGTTAATTTCACACTGCTTTTATCACAGCATTTTTCAGAATCATAATATTCAACATTTTTTTTGTACTTAACCGATTTATTGTAAGAATAGAATGATTTGTAAATATTAGAAAAAGAAATATGGATTTGTTAAGTTGCTTATATTAATAATTGAAAATGGCAATTGTTTTTATTTTCACAATTTATAATTAATGTTAATAATAAATTCAATTATTTTTTAATATATCAATAATTTGCATTCTGAAAATTTGAATGATTTTACAAGACAAATTCGACATATTATATCAGTAAACGAATTGATATTTGTTTTCATTTATATTCTCAAAGTAATAAATTTTCATCTTTTTGATTATTATTTTTTCAAAATAAGTTATCATTATATCGTCTTTGGATAATTCTTGAATGGGATTGATATTTACCTAATTTATTTGGAATTAACATTGTTTTGTTGTTAATTCTATTTTTTTTTATTTCCTTACAATTAATCTTATAGGTTTTATTGGTCATTTATTATGAATTATAATTGATATCTTTGTTTGAATACTGAGTGTCTAGAGAGGAGTCATTTAGAAAAACAATAGCAAATAGACACAGTTATCCAAAACATACATAAATATTATTATCTCTGTTGACTTATATAACATTTATACATGATTTTATTGTATTTATGTAAGGTATTTTATAATAAAGATTTACTGAAGAAAATTTCTTAATAATTATTCCTTCTATGATGATACTATCTTGGCTGCATCAAATCGACTTATCTATTCATTAAGTCTTCCACTTTATTCCAACTATTACTGATTCCCACCGCTTGCAAATCTTCTACGAAGAAAGCATCAATGTGTCAGCTCATTATGTAAGTTCTTTTACACAGTAAGGTAAGAAGTTTCCATGGTCTACCGTGACGTGATGATATAAAAATAGAAGCCAGTTGGGAAGGGTATATAAGGTAAGCTAACAGAAGCAGCTGACTTAGTACTTCCGTTATTTTTTAAATAGTATACCAGTGCATATATTAATATGGAACTAAACATTGAATTTTCATTGCAAAACTTATGGTCCCCACTTGGTCTTAAATATTAGTTTGTAATGTTATAGTATTTAAAAAAAAAATTATAAGTGGGTCATTATTATCTCATAAATACTCACCTTGAATGAATATGTAACATACAGTGACGTTACCATACCATACAAATGATAGAAGTCTTTGTTTTGGTCACGTCTACAGATATATTTAATTATAATAGTAGTTCATATAAGGCTTGAGTCATTTAGCATACGCTCCAAAGACAAATAACGGATTCAAAACAATAATAGTAATGGCAGGTGTCACCAAATTGAAATGCATTAATAATAATGTTATATAGTATGAAGGTCAAATAGTAAATTTAATACAAACTAATTTGGATGATATGACATGATGAATATTCAGGAC
This sequence comes from Rhyacophila evoluta, assembly GCA_022683975.1. Taxonomy (NCBI): domain Eukaryota; kingdom Metazoa; phylum Arthropoda; class Insecta; order Trichoptera; family Rhyacophilidae; genus Rhyacophila; species Rhyacophila evoluta. Next base: position 11,761 of record JAGVSQ010011169.1, read on the forward strand.
TCATATCACTGTAAAGTCATTTTTTTTACTTTTAAGGTATGGTCAAGAGAAGTGAATATCGGAAATGCTTTGATTTGTTTCCTGTTTTTAATTGTAATACAAATTTTCATGAAATACTAATACCATTTTATATTATGCAAGAATTTCAATTTATTATATTGATTGCAAATTCTGAGCATCTATCGTGGGAACAGTAGAAGACTTGCCTGAAGTCTTGTGCAGCTTGAAATAAGTTCAGTAACATGAATCTTAAAATTGACAGTAACAGAAGAATTACAGTATCTTTAAAAGGTACAGTTAATTAAAAATCGTTTTGGATAGTTAAGGGGTATAAATATATATATTTTTATGGTCGTTTTAATGGCGTGGTTTGCTTATGAGATCATAATTTCATCAGTTGAAAAAACAAGATGGGAATAAACCAATAAAAAAAATTTATCGGATAGAAATTCTAATGTACCGTTTCACACAATTGAAACAAATTTTGATTCTAATTACTCATGAAGCTTCAAATATCTTAGACTATAGAAAAATATGGATGATCTTGAATAATTAATCAAAATTCGTTACCCCAGATGCCAATTAGAAATGTGCTTATCTATATCCAATAACTTATTAGTATACGTATATATAACAGGTTATTTTATAATTGA
>JAGVSQ010011170.1:0-12413 GCA_022683975.1 Rhyacophila evoluta
TTGGAAAACGAAAGAATTTCACTGATTCCCGGGTACTTTCATTAATGTTTCTTTTAAAATTTTTATCATTGTTGCTATTACACCAATAAACCGCACATATAACCATTTTCCCGAATATTTATTTACTTTTTAGCTATTAGATTTATATTTATAATTTATATATTGTTTTTCTCAACTCAATTTACGTATTAAAACCATAGACGCCAAAATCTGACCATGCACATGACGTCATTCACTGAGAACGAGACAGCATGCTACATGCGCAATATATTACCATGTTACTCTATATACCTTGGGAGTTGTCTATATTAGAGTAAAATGATTTATTATTTAAAAATATATTTGAAAATAGAACGGAGAGTCCAATAAATTCTCGAATCGATGCTCATTTGTTTGTGTTTTTCGCCCACGTGCTTTTTGTTGAACTATCGATACGTAAGCAAGCCTGAATCCATCAATTTGTATTACGTATAAATTAATGATAATGGCAGTGAAATATATAAAAAAAATGGTTGATATTTACGGTCAAACCCCGAATTTTCAATCCACCGAACCTTGACCCGGAAATGACCCGTTTACCTTCGTGGGGATATGCGATACTACGCGACTAGAAGCCGATATCGCCGTTCCCCTCTGACGCGCGCGCGGGCACCACGGCAAACAATGACATCCGCGCCTGGTGCGAGAGGGACGCCCTACAATAAATTTTCTTTGATCTCTGTTCTGTTGCGTTTCTTACGAAATATTTTTCGGCGAGGTATTTATCTATCTTTGTCACGCGTAAAATGTAGCTATTTTAACAATGTGCGTGCGAATGAGACGGGTGCGAAATTTTTACAACGTAGGTTCTTTTTGTATGTTTTCCTTGAAATTAATATATATTTGTCTATGACGTTTGAGTTTTCTCTGAAACATATTTTATTTAGTATTTATTACGCGTAGATTGTGTTGTTTAGTTTTTTTTTTATCTGATTTTTCTTTATTACACACGTCGTAATGGGTTTAAAATTACCTTGTTGCGATTATCGGTTCAACATGTTTTGTTGACTTCAATGGATTGACATACTTTTATTGAAAACATTAAGGTACATATTCGTATATATTTATGTTGACATACACGGAACAGTGATCAATAAGACTGAAGTCACTTAATACACACGTCACACAAAAGTTGATGTTTGATCGACTGGATATTTCATAGCAACATCAGCTTTATTGACATTAGTTATTTTTATCCCGGTTTTGATTTTGATGTGCAAAGTTGTTTTTAGCTGGACATGACTAAATAATGTCATCTTGTTGGGCTATACTATGTATTATATATGCATGCCCCGTATTAATTTTACAATTCAAAATCATTTAAATACATACATCGAAAAAATGTCCCAAGAAAATTTGGCAACGCCATTGGGCGTTGAGATATAGACTGTAAAATATATAGTTTGTCTTCAGATCCATCGGAGATCTGTCGTTCTTAAGCAGGTCTATACATAAATCGCCTAACAATCTGGTTAATGCGCATTCAATTCTCATATCTGCCGGATTTTAAAAATCTGAAAATGTAGGACTGGGTGACCATTGGGTTGAGCAATTGTCTGACAAGCAAGTATCCTCAAAAATAGCCTATCAAGATATGTATTCACATTGCGGAGGTCCATATACTCTATTTTCGAAGCGAACATGGTTCGAAAAAAAATGTTTCTATATTAAAATAATCTTCAAAATAAATAGCGAAATAATCAGTTTTTACACTTCCTGTAATTAAATTAGCGAATTTACACTTTAAGCTATCGGTACAGATATTCGTAACATTAAGACTCTCGTAGTTCACAACTATTTGAGTCGAATCATTATTCACGTGGATATCTGGATTTCGCCTTTTGGCATCATCGGGCTCGACGTTAACACGTGGGAGGTGAAAAATTCAAATGGTTTTGAGCTTAAAATCAATTTTATTCAATCGTCGTCATTGATTACGTGAAAACTTGTCTAAACAGATTGTTTTTCATGAAGTATGATCGTCAACCGATTTTCAATCCCATTGGGGCATACTGAATTGCGTTTTTTACTGGATTTTACAGCCGGGGATTGACAGGGCCGAGGCGTACTAATGTGCGGATTGTGCACTGCACAAGGGCGTCTGAATACGAAGAGCGCATTTTTATAAAATAAATTTGTCAGTATTTGCTAGGTGAAATATTATTGCACAATAAATATAAAGATTTAAGGTGCACACTTTAAAAATACGCAGAAAAGACCAATTCCATAAAATTATAAATTAGTAAAAATAGATGGTTTTTTTTTTGTTTTGCACATGACCCCTTCCTACCCATGGCAAACCACGACCATGCTGTGTTGCTTGATACATATTTTCTCTATTATTCGATTGGTACTGCTGTATTTAAACATCTAAACGAGTTTTAAATTGTCCATGGGCCAAGTTGTAATGCGAAAGCAATGTTGTACAAACTTTTGTCACACAAATTGGGGGACTCATTCGATTTCTATAACACTTTTAAACGCACAGGTATAGTTAGTCTTTGTCACTTTATCAACCATTATTAATTAAATTAGTTGTCAGGGCTGCGTCGACGATAAACTCACATGTTAATAAAATTTCATTTATTGTTTATTTTGGCACACTTCGTGAAACATCTCGAAGATTTTTTTTTTTAGTGGCAATTTATTTAATTTAATGGCAATGTGAAGAGGTTAAAAATAATCGTTCATATACGCATATGGATGTACACAGAGTAGAGATATCCATACACATTACCTATTAGTTCGAGCCTTTAGACTCAATAATATAATTAAAATTAGACATAAAAATCAAAATTTCGTTTCGGTTTGATCAAAAATCAATTTTCTTCCCACCTATGCCTTAAGTTATATTTAAAGGGTGGATTTTCAAAGTTTACTTCTTCCACTGTGCCAAAACTTAAACGAGAAGATTTTGGACCAGTTTTTTTTTTTGTAGAAGATAAGAATAGGGTATGTCTTTCAATGTTGATTTTACTACTCTAATTCTACTAATTTACATGCTATATGGTTATTCTATAATCTGTTCAATAAATACCTATTCAAAATCATCTCCTTTAAATATTGACAAAGTGGAATAGGTTCATTTTAAAAATATACCCCTCGTTTGTTATTTTTTAAATGCCCTGCAAATGTTTCTTGGTCGTAAATTTCATTGGCCATCCTTTTTTCAAACTTTAGATACTAATTCGGCATTTTCAACATACGTCTTTTTGATTGAACGTGTATTTAGCTGAATTTATCATTGTGATTGTATAAAAAAAACTGAAAGGTTACGTCATTTTTTCCTTTCTACTTCTCTTCTTTTTTTATACAATATTCGCTCCCAAACTGAAGCACATGGATCTACACAGTGTGAAAATATCCGTTCCGAAAGTGGAGTACATCAAGTCGTCTCGGCAGATTGTTTTTCACGAGAATTGTTTGTCAGACAATTGTTCAACAGTCCTGTATTTTTGAACTCTGGCAGATGGGAAATTGAGCCCGCATTCTCCGGATTACTAGATGCGTACGCTACCAACTAAGCTACCAGGTAGATCTTCTACAGTTGATGGAATTTCAATATTTGTACATTTTATTAATTTTTTGTACACACGAATTTAGCTGAAAATTGTGTTGTTAATCGCTTAATCGAGAATTTAGCTGATAAATTTCAGGAATGAGTAGCGAGGAGTTATCTTTTGATTTGGTTGTTGAATGATTATATTAGGCGGTGAGTTGGAAAAGATACTCTAGAAGCTTTTTCAAGTGAACCAAATTTTCTAACGAAATAATGTATTTTTCGAGTTAAGTTATAAGAGTCTCCATAGATTTCCCGGCCCATACATTTTAAGTTAAAACAGAAAATGGCATTCATACATCATTTTCATAGAAAAATCTTCCAGAAGTAGCTCACCGCCTCATAATATATTAGTACACGTGTTGTATTAGTTGTTAGTGTAAGGTGTTTTTGTGACTTGTTTGTTTCACATCCGGGGTGCCTGGATGCACAGGCGCGCCCCTGCCGCCAGTTATCGGCTTTGAACAGTACGCGGGGTCAACGCTCCGCAGAATGGAAAAATAACACTACACAACTGCCGCCCACGACCGGCGAAACAACCCAGGCTACGACGACTCGGCCGCTACACATAATTGCGTACGGCGAATTTTAAATGGGTTGCCGAAGAGGGTTTTGACAGCTCGCCCGAGCGGAAGACCAATGATGCGAGAAATCGACCCTGCTTTGATTCTGACGGTGGGCCCTGTGTTCTGAGCCAGAACATAACTGGATAGTTAATAAAAAGCACCCGATCCGTCCGATATGCCAAACTTCAACTCAAAGAACTGTATGGCATTTTGCGAAAAATATAACCGAGTCGTAAATTTACTTTTCTACATATTATATATTTGCATTTTCAAGTCTTCAATAATCGAATTATCATTTGATTGATTTAACTCCGGCTTAAAACTTTAAAGCCGCGGGCACGATAGATGTCGTGGCGGCAAAACAACGGAAACAGAGATGCAAAATAGCCATACATATGTGAGTGAGGGAGTGAGCGAGTTGTTATGACTGACTCGCTGCCGAACTTGCTCGCTTGCTCAATCACCTATTTATAGGTATTTTGCATCTCTGTTACGGTCGCTTTGACGTGGTTGTTCTGCTATCCTCCCCGCGGCCTAAGGGGTCTACACACGCTCATGCAAACTTGCATCAATACATTATTCAATTCTAATTGCTGTTTTAATATATGAATTTTCATCATCAGTTAACGTGATATAATATCTTCTATTATGTAATGGGAAATAATGCAAGCGTATAATCTGCGACATGATTCTTATTATAAATTTCAGGTGATAAAACTGTATAGTGGGCGACATAAAAGCGGGAAAATTCAAAGCCGCTATAATGATGTTTCACTATTGCTATTGTGCTGTAACTTACGCCCGTCAGTTTTCATCTCGCTCTTTATGACATCACGATATTAACCTTTCGGTGCGGGTGGCAGTGATAACTCTTTGTGCGTTCTTATGCGATGCGCATGCTCGCCGACCTGGCGGCGTCGAAATCGGGTCGCCTATTTAATTTGTAACATCAGCCACAGAACTGCAGCAACACTTTGATTGCATAAAAAAAGTTGTGAATTCTTCAATTTTAATCATATTTTTACTGTGCTACGACGTGTTGGATTTATTAAATAAGCACGCAATGTCATGCATGTATGTTTTGCCACCATAACTGTAATATATTCAATACTAATTAATGAATGGAGTGGATGCGCCTGGTGGGGCGAAAGATTGGTTGACAACAACTATTTGTTGTGAAAAACAAATCTGTCACGATGAATATTAACATCGTGTCGACTCACTTGATCCATGTGTCGTGGAGGCTTGATATTCAAAGTATAGTTTGAACTTAAATATAACAAATCGCGGTATGTAAAATAAAATATGTTCATGTTTAAAAAAACATCACTTAAGTGACTTGTTTATTACAATTTAGTTATTTTTCATTATTCCTTTTAAAATATCTTTATGTCGCCGTTGCAACGGACTCATACAGTAAATATTATTTTTAGTAAGAGTAAGTTCTATTATGTATTTTTTAATTATAACTTTTAGAATAATTGTTTTGATTTCATTATGATCATATTAGTATACTATATTAGGTAACGTAATTTATATCACAGCTGTGAGTTATATTGAAATCTGTAGTAGATTTTATTAATTATATATTGTGTATGCTATTCTAAATTTATTAGTTGCGCTGTCGACGAATGAATACGTGGATATTTAATATTAATACTAATCCAATATAATGATGTCCCGCTCGTAGGTAGGATTGAATGGCTGTCGAAATAATTATTGTCGTCGGAGTTGGCGTTTGGCTCAACATTTTCAGATGTGACCCACATCGGATGTGGGGCAGGGCGCGTCCCATTTTCTGTCGAGTCGTTTCCACGAATGTTCCCTTCGTCGCCAAAGGGTCAATCGGCCGATTAAAGCATTCGCGCGAGTGATGTTGTACGTATTTATTATGATAACTAAGGAGTTGACAGGGATGCATTGTGTGTCAAGTTGTGTTCGTTGCAAAGAAAACGCAAATAAGTCCGTAAATTTTCTACGGACGCTTTAAAAGAACTCTTAAATAAAAAAAACGAAACCACTGTCTGGGATATTTGTTCTTTTTTTGGTACGGTTTCGTGTGGTTGCGTCCGTGACAGAACCTGCTTTGTTCTCTTGATACGGCTTTACTTTTCCATTACCGACAACGTGCCCGTCAAAATCATACATAAATGACAGCTATTTTTAATAAATGAACATATTTTTAAATAAATTATGAAGCAAATAAAATGGGCAACATTTAATATCGAGAACAAAACAATGATAATAGATTTTCTTTATGTTCATGTCCTCTAAAACTTTATTATTAATTCACCAATAGGGGCGTGGTATGTATAATATATATCATTTCACCAATATTCCGCAATCATTGACCGGTGCTACAAATAATTGATTAGAACCACTGTCTACAATAATATTCTTAAATTATTTTGAATAGAGACGCACAATAAATCACATAAAAATGTCCACAGCTTACGATCAGCAGAATTGATGAATTAACAGAATAGAACTATGCACACATCATGCCCAGTGTTTTGTTTCCAATTTTTATTATTAGCAGAATTAACAAAAAAAAAAATTGCTTGTTTTCAGCGCGATTGAAAAAAGTATAGAATTTTAATCGCCAATAAACTACAAGCTCTTTACTTCAGAAAGGTTAAAAAAAAAAAATTACCGTAACGTGAAACGCGGATGTATTTGTATGCTTAGTATTACGCGAAGAGACAAAGAAATGTGGTGTATCAGAAAGGAAAGTAGAGTTGCATGTGTTGTGTTGAAGCGACTATCGACTTAAATGGCATTGGTCACGTTGTTCGTAAAATCTTTGGATAGACAATTTATTCAATGCAAAACCAGAACAGGAAAAAGGACGTAACACACACATAGCAAATTTTACAGTAGGCACACAAAAACGGCCATTTAATGATTTTGGACCAAAGTCAAAACATTAAATTGGCACAACCTCGAAGTGCATGAAGACTAAAATTGTTTCTTTATTTACACAATGTGATATTAATTAAGTCATTTGAGAAAAAACAGTAAAATTGACGAGATGGAAGCCCTTTTTCATGGTCGCAAATTTCATCGGCCATCCTTTTTTCGGACTTAAAAGCAAAATTTATACACTAATTTCACTTATATTATATAATTTTGATGGAATGTATATTGGGTTGTCTATATAGTGATTATCAAATATTTTGAAAAAACTGAGGGATTCGATCTTTTTCCTTTCCACAGTCGATATGGTCTTCTAATAACCTGCTGTAAGCTTTCTGGCTATATTGGAAGCATGTTGGATAATGTCTATTTAAGAAAAAAACATAACCACTGGAGACAAATTCAACGATTTCCCTAGCTAGCAAGTTTTTTGGAAATATTATGTGCGTTACAGTCAAAGGAAATGTTATTGAGACCCTGCTTAGGATTTCTTGTAGCTATGTTAAAAATAACATTGTGTAATAAATGTTTTGTTTCGTTGTCTGTCAAGGCTGATTCGATAACAATGAAGAGTTGATTTGCATTGTTTCAGCTCTCGGTGTCCTATTTTAAAACAGTGCAATAGGATATTTCGCGTCGGCTCTAGCCCTTCCCAGGCTACACACGGACGAATTTAGGTCCCGACCCGTATTTCAAAGGCGGGAATTGGGTCACGGAGTGAAGAGGCGGCGGACGCGGAGGGCGGCTCCAATAATAAATAGGGCGCAAGGGAAATTACCAATGAATAATATCGCGCCGGTCATTCCCACGGATTCTTCAGAACTTCTAGTTTATTATTTACAAACTTAAATCCCTTTTCTTTAAAATATACCGACTTGAATTCAAAAAACTTTTGGGCTCTGTTCCAGTCATTTTTGTTTTAATGTCTGTATTTATTCTACAATCCCGTGTACGTCATCGTCTTCTTGCTTCAATTGCTGATGCCGATAACGATGCTCATTTTTCATTCATCCAATCACGAAAGCCGTACTCCTGCAATACTACGTTTTTCCCCAAAGGATTGGCAGACTTTCAAAAAATAGACAATTAGATGTATTACCCGGCTTTGCGTTGGATAGATTCAAATTCATTACACATTTAAATTAATCTTATTTATCTCGTTATTAAAAAAATCTTTCAATACTTAGCTCTACACGATAGTTTTAGTATCTTGTTGATGTCGGTGATGATGTTAGAAGATTAAATAATATAGTTGACCTACAAATAGCAGCCAAAATAACATATGAAAACTTCATGTTGCTAATGTTTACGGCTTGGGATGAGATCTTGTGACAGATAGACGCACGGATGTGGTTTCTGCTTTATAAGGCCGGCGCTACGATAGCAGAGCGACAGCAGCAAAGCGTCAGCAACAGCGATGCAAAATAGCTATACATAGGTGAGTGACCAAATGAGCAAGTTGTTGTGACGACATGTTTATTCACTCACCTATTTATAGCTATTTTGTATCTTTGTTGTCAACGCTCTGCGACCATCGCTCTGCCGCTTTAGCATCTATTGTAGCTTTGACCTAAGAGGTATTGATTTGTCATAAGTATTATGCACATATAAAACACAAAGAAAATTGTTGAAGACAATGTTATAATCTGCCTTTGTGACAGCAAAAACATTAGAAAATCAGATCTTAAAACGAAACTATTAAATTTCAGAATATAGAAAAAATATGCTGATACTGTGTCTATTAATATAGATTTAGAAAAAACCTCTTACAAATATAATTATTCCGGTTGACTTTTTGAATCGAAAATGTTATCAGTGAATATAATAAATAATATAGAAAATTCATAGCGGTATACGAACGCTGCCTTTGTCTGCCAATAGTTTTCTTTTGGATGAAATTTTCGAAAGCCGGATTTTGTTTCTTTTGTTCCTCTCAACGTTTATTTTCGCTGGCAGTCTTGTACGGCGAATTTCCATGAAAAGTATTATTAATGCCGTGAACTTTTCGTATTGAAAATTATAAAGGGAATAAATTAGAACCGAAATTCACGTAATGCAAATGAAACCGTTTTTATTTATTTAAATTTAAACAATTTTTCCGACCCACTTTTTTCTGATTCCGTCATTGGCGCCCTTTAGAGACAGCGGTGTTCTCTGGAATTAAGTGTATCAATAGAGTTCGAAAACAAAAATATTTGTTCTTAATTTGAATTTGGAATTTTTTCCTATTTATTTTTATCTAAAGCTTAATATAAACAAAGAAGAGCGCTTTTTATCATAATTTTCTAATTAAAAAGGGCTACACACGCTCATGTAAACTTGCGCAAGTACGCATGAATGATCATAAAAATACGATGACCATATGTGATATTATAACACTGCTATTTCATTGTTTCCGTTTAACGTACCTCACAAAGTAGAGTGCTGAAGTAAAAAATACTTTGAACTCAATTCAGACTTGAGTCTCTCTAATCTTAGTTAGAATTATTAATTATTGATTGAATAAGTTTACTATTATTTTCATATCGCTTAATATTTTATTACCAATATTTTTTAAGTGATGAAGTCATACGTACCACTATTTTTTTTCGGTTTGTAAAATAAACTATTAAATTTCAAAACCCACATTGCATTTTGTTGGTCAAATCGAGCATGTTGATTGATATTAGGGAATTATAGTAATTGTAGCATTCCATATCAATTAATAGTTTATTTGCTATTTCATTGTTTGCCAGTACATGGCAGTTCTTATAGTTTATATTATAAATACACATAAAATTACCTTAGTAGATGTTCCGTTTACAGGGGAAAACATAATGGTCACACACAAAATATTGCGCATGTATACTTGAGCGTGTGTAGCCCCTTAGGTAGTTGCTTATGGTGTTGCTAAAAAAGTAGGTACAATGTGCAAACATGAAAATAATATTAAAATGCATTCGGCGCCGCGCTGTCTGCGATATTCGCAATGATGTGTTTATTCTTTTATTATTGTGATGGCGACCGGTGACGTCACCGTTGCCAGAGCGCGCGCCTCCTCGCGGTGGTATTGCCACGTCCGTGCATGTGATTATCAGCTCACTCGGTGTGCCAGCAATCCTAAATTTTACGCCAGGCGATAATAAAAATAACCAGATACATATTGTTGTGATGTACGCAGTATATGCACACATGTCCGTGGCTACTTGCGCTCTGAATATTGACGCAAATGATTTGACTTAAAATATTGTAGATTATGTGCCAGCTGTTGATGTGTACATAATCGAAATTTTCAAACTGCAAAGACCAAATTACACCGGGAAATGAAATATTGCTTATTTGCCTAAACTATGAATTATTATAATTATATTAAATATAACTTAATTTTTAGTTAGGCCACGTGGATAGTTATAGTTGTGGGCAACTACCGACAGCTCATTTTTGTACAAAATCGTATGTGATTATTATAATCTTGTCTATACACATGATAGTAAATTATAAATGTAGATTTAGTTATTATGTTTGGATAATACCGATATAAAGTTAAATGTGTTTTTTTAGTGATTGTATAAAAGCCAATCCGCGGAATCTATCGTATTATCAGATTATCAGCATAATTTCCCTTGTGACATTATTGCCTTCGATAAGAAAGAAAAGGATATTTATTTTCTACTATTTTTATGGTGGTACCCGCGACAGCTGATTTACCCGCGGTTACACTCGATAGATGTTCACAGATCCACTATCATACTTCGTTGTCGAAAGTATATAACTTCATGTACTCCGAAGGTCGTAGGTTTAAGTCCCGTAGCTGCTTTGTATTTAAATCAATGTATTTTTTTAATAATCATATAAATGCAGCACATGGATGCCCATTGCATTGAGCGATAAGCCGACAATCAATCTTAGGTAATAACGTGTTGTAGAGATAAACCTTTAGATTATGTAGATCCATATGATCTAAGTGCCCCCGGGGCGGACTTGTGATTCATTACATTCATATGACAACATGCATTAATATAAATGCATATTACGTACACGCGTATTATTGCTATGACATTTTATTATATTATATGATGCCCCAAGTAAAACAAACACTTGTTCTCAATACTGCTTCGTCAATAAATTCAATAGATTACTAAAACAGTAACTAAATATTATACACGTATACGTGGCTGAGTAGTAGTGACGCAACCCATGTTATAATACGGTCGAGACAAATCGACTCGAGATATTATATCTTATGCAATAATTATTCTTAATATTGGTACGCCTGTCTTCATGACAATTGATCTATAATAATAATAACCGAGATAAATGTGAGTTGTAATATAATTACATGTTTATTTTCCTAATCGTGGCACGCAAAAAAGTTTTGAAATAGCTTTATTTTTGACATTAAATGATATTATAATTTTGACCGATTTATGTACGCTTTCTGGCGTTGAAATAAATGATGGGAAATGAAAGAACTGGTGTAAATCAAAACTATTATTTATATTAAACTAACAAATGTTATATTTTTCACGGTAGCCATGTTGGTAAGTGCCCGCGTTTTAAGATCGCTTGGCAACGTTGTTCGCAGGTTCAAATCCGTTGCTGGCATAAAAATAAAATTAATAATATACGAATGTATGTCAGGTTTAGTTAGTTTACCATATTAATAGAAATTAGAAGTGAATATCGTTGGATAAAGTTCTGTTTAGATCGTTGTTTGAGAACTATTTATTAATAGCATATTATCAAAATACTGTTATCAATAAATTGATGCAAATTTCGTATGTACTGATTGATTAATACATTATCAGTAAAATGCAATTGAAGCATTATATTGACCTGCATCATCGATAAGTCGATTGGCATTTTATTGACCTGACTGGTTGTGTGTCATATATTTTCTTCAAAACATTTTCCGTTTTCGTTGGCGATCGCTCAGCTGACGTGGTTAAAACTATAAAATATTGCCTACTGCAAACCTCGTGCAATCTCCGCGCGTTGATTTTTTTTTTAAATAGTCAAGGGTACCTACTTGTTTGATTGTGTTTGATATCAAAGTAACTCCATTTGTAGGAGTATTTAGATGGCAGATAAAGCAATGAGAACGTCCTCTACTTACATCAAGTAAACGATATATCCTCATAAATTTTATTCATACAGTTGCACTCGTTTGCAGGGCTGCCAACTGTGTACTGTAAACCTTGACATTTGTCCTAAGGCTGCTACACACGCTAATGAAAACTTGCGCAAGTATACATGAACGATAATAAAAATACAGTGAAATGTTAAAGAAATTACAATATTATTACATGTTGTAACATTACAAATTACAAGTTTAATACGTTAACAACACGATA
>JAGVSQ010011171.1:0-12410 GCA_022683975.1 Rhyacophila evoluta
AAATTGAGATTAAAAAAAAGTTTTATCACTGATACAGTTTCATTATAAACGATCTTCAATTATCATATCTACTATGGAAAGACATAAAAATGTAATCTTCGGTTTCTTCAAAATACCTTTTCTGATAATCACAATGTTTACAACTTAGTATACGTTCTATCAAAAGGATATAAGCTGCAAATGTCGAATATGTGTCTAAATTTTTAGGTTATATGTTTGATAAAAGGATGGCCTGTGAAATTTGCGACCAGCAAAAGGAACTTTCAGCACATATATTTTATTGACAACTTATTAAAATAGTACCAGATTAGTCTACTTTCACTTCAAGGTTATGTCTATTTCATATTTTGATTTATTAAATATGTGTTTTTGTGTCTTCTGAAAAATTTAGTATGTATGATTTACACTCTTTTTCTTTCCACTGTCAATATGGTGTGTTAATTATGACAGATTAACTTTTTGATTTAGTCACTTCATTCAGATGAAGACTGGCTGTTCTGATATTACACTAAAATTAAAAAATGACATACTTAATACAAAAAAAAAACAGTTTGAACGCAAAATTGTTCATATCGATCCATTTAATTAAGCAAATTAGTGATTATGTTTGAGTTTTCAAAGTGTCTTCGATTGCCGATGGGTAAACGCGCGAGATTTGCGTCCAGGAAATATGGGTTTGATTGCCGCATCTACCGGATTTAAAAAATCTGAAAACTTAGGACTAGGTGCACATTGAGATGAATTTTATATATACACTATACACTTATACACTACCCTTTAAGAGTGAATACTTGTCCAGAACCATATGCCCCACTTTTGGAGTGAACATGCTAAAAAGAAAATTCAAACAAACACCAGCAGAATAATTATTTCCAGATAATGAATGCATAATGATAAAAATCTCTTTGTCTGGTCTATTATCTGACATATTTAAACAATTAAGGTATTTAATTAATCATTCAATCTTAATACTTCGAACAGTGAATTATATTTTACAATTATAATTTGATATAATCATAAACTGCAACTTTAATGCTTTGTTAAACTCACACAATAAACTCTGATTCCTTGTAAAATGGATTTTCCCCTCTCAATTGACAACTAGACATGCATTTTACTATCCATATCATTCAACAGAACTACTCAAAAGGAAAAGGTTCAGTTTGCACACGAATATGTCAGTAGTTCATTATCATTCATCTTCATAAAACGTTCTCCTCACCTGAGACATGACATTTGATATTGAGTCATGGAAGATGAGTGACGGGAATAGTTATTGGGTCAGTGAGGACAATTTTGCATTGAATCGATCATCGAGGTTATTGTATTCACGGAAGTGGAACAAATCTTGCGCTTTTCTTCATCGCTTAAATCAAATATATAGTGACAGGGGTTAAAGTTCACTAAAAACGTCGAGAAAAGCGATTAAATTGAGTAAGTGGATAAGAACGTTATAGAGTAATAAAACGCAGAGCTTAAACGGATTCAATGAACTTTCAATTCTCCATTGTTAAAGTTAGCATATTAATTGTGATTGTATCAACTTTTGTAATTTCGATAATGCTATAACAGAGAAATTGTATTGGCAATGAGAAACTTAATACGAAGTTTTGTATGATAAAAAGCTTTATTAGAACCCTATTTTATAGTTATTATAAAAATAACATTTGCACCGTAGCTATGATGTGCAAGAGCTATCTAAAATATTCTCCGAGAATTTCCCGGGAATAAATATTTTAAAAAAGCTATAAAATTAAAATTAAATTCAGATTTTTGAGTTTGAGATTGATAAGTATTATTTGTTGGTCTTTTATACACGGTATGCTCCGAAAAATGTCTCCCCGGTTAGCGCAGTTGGTAGCGTGCGCGACTAGCAATCCGGAGAATGCGAGTTCGAATCCCCATCTGGTGTTGGATTTTTAAAATCTAACAATGCAGGACTGGATTCCCATTGGGTTGAGCAATTGTTTGACAAACGATTCTCACAAAAGATAAACTGTCAAAACGCCTTCACATTACGGAGATCCATATACTCCACTCGGAGTGGAAATTTTCATACTGTGTAGATCCATATGCTCCAGTATGGGAGCGAACATGGCTTAAATGCTCCGAAAGAGTAGTATATGCATCAACAGTGTGAATATTATCACTCCAGAAATTAAAGGTCTTCACAGTGTCAAGACTTTAATTTATCCACGAGAAATTTTAGTCATTTTCTCCACTCATTGGGCTAGACTTGCATTTTTAGATGTTTTTAAAATCTGGAGCCACCGTATTCAAGTACGCACGCTAACCTCTTGGCTACTGGTGGAACTGTATATTTATCAAATAACGTTTGTCAAAATTACTATACAATATATATTCTTACTATTATTCCATACACTTAAAGCTAAAATATATAATATGATAATATGTGAAGGTTTATCTTGATATATCAGCCAATAATCCAATCAATTCATATACTCAATTTGATTACTCCATTCTTAACACATTCGCTCTGAAAGTGGATCGTATGGATGTTCACAGTGTAAAGGTGTCCACTCTGAAAAAGGAGTATATGGATCGTTGCAACATGTTTTGACAGATTATTTTTCACGAAAATTGGTTGTCAAACAATTTTTAATTCAATGGGCATCGAGTCCTGGAGTTTTAGATTTTTTAAAAAACCAAATAGATATTAGAATCAAACCCATATTCCCCGGATGCAAAGCTCGTACGCTAACCTAACCTTATCATTTTTTTAAATACCATATTCGCTTCTATATTGTAGCATATGGATCAACACAGAGTGAATAATCCACTCCGAAAGTGGAGTATTTGGATCTCTGCAATGTGAAGACGTCTTGACAGATTATTTTTCACGAGAATTGTTTGTAAGACAATTACTCAACCCAATGGGCATTTAGTCCTTTATTTTTAGATTTTTTCAAATTCAACAACAGATGGGGATTCAAACCCGTATTTCCCGGATTGCTAGGCACTCACGCTACCAACTGCGCTAACAGGGGAGACGTATTACCGAAGATTATAAAATAAATAATCATAATCAAGTATAAATCTAAATATAAAAAAAAAATTATATAAATATAAATAAGGAAGGGCTGACTGGTATCATGTTGAACTTCCTTAGCAAATGCGTATGAAACTTTACCCCACAGTATAAACGCGGAATTAAAATAATATATCATCTATGTGACCTGTGTTAGAATTCATGGATATTTTAGGGTTCCAACTGGAGCTGAAACCATAAATTTCATTTAATTTAAACCTATCGTAGAAACTATGCGGCAGAAACCAGATTAAAACACAGTTTGGAAAAATTGAGGACGCTTGCCAACATACTATGCTATCTGAAAGTGGAAGGATATTCTAAGATTTAGTGCCGGATGCGGCCTTAATTCCAGAAGACTATTTCCAAAGGATTTGTATCATTACCTTACGACGTTACGTCGACTCTGCCCATTTTTCTGGAGGGTAAACATTTTACGGAAAACTTCAAGATATTCTTAAATGACATTCTGCAATAAATACGATATAAGCACTGTTTAAGGCAAGGCCATTTGAGATTACATTTTTATTTTTTACTTACATTTTTGGTAATAAAATTTTGAGGTAAATGAGTTTATAAACTTTTAATCGAATTTAACAGTGCTATAAATTAAGATATAAACTGTTTTCTTTCCAGGTATTTTTTTTACCATCCCCGCTCCGAAAGTAAAGCTTATAGGTTTACAATCTACATAGTATGACGATTACTGCTCCAGATGTGGATATACACAGCGTGAAGGTGTCCGATTTGAAAGTGGAGCATGTGTAACTCCGTAATGTAAATACATGTCTTGATATATTATTACTCATTTTTAACTTCAGCATACTTAAGTGCATGGTAACCTCTTGTCATGGGTAATTTATATTTACTCCTGGGACATTCCCGTTGACCAAAGTAGATCATTTCTCGTGATCAGATATATGGTGTCATTCTAATTATCGAAGACAAGAAATTTGGGTAATTTATATTTACTCCCGGGACATTCCCGTCGAATAAAGTTGTTCGCTTGTCAAGATCAGAGCTTGAGAGCGGGTGGGTGGCGGGGGCGTTATGTAGATTATTACTAAGCCCATTGGTCAATAGTTTTGTATTTTTTTAAATCTAGCACATGGAAATCAAACCCGTAGTCTTCGGCTTAGAAGAGCATACACTGATCTCTCGGCCACCCGGGTAACGCTTAGAATTTCGACTAGAATATTTCATTAAAATTAATTATTAATATAAATATAAATTACCCAAGACAAGAGGTTGCCACGCACTTAAGTATGCTGAAGTTGAAAATGAGTAAAAATCTGTCAAGTAATTCTTGGAGAAAAATCTACCAAGTTAATTATCAGACTGTGAAGATCTATACCTTCTTTTGATGGAGTGGACATCAGTGCACGATGTGGATCAATATGGTCTACTTTAAAAACGGACATGGATTCAAAAAAAAAATACGAATATCTTGAAAAATCACTTTAGGATCAATTTAATTGAAGTATTCTAGACGAGAGTGTATTTCGTTCAAATGGTTGTCGATAACTGGAGTAGTTCAATAAAATCCAAAGTGAAAAAACAGAGTTTGGCCAACTGAAATGGATATCGCACACTCAGTGGCACAAATGACAGGGCAAATAAAGCTTGGACGCCGAGCCGTAAAATTATGATTCACTTGAATAAATTGCCTGAAAAATCGTGGCGCTTAAAATTTGTTTGTTCCGGCACTTAATTGGAAAATATGCCAATAGCCTGAATTTTCACCCCAATTTATTTTGATTTATGAAATGACCAACCTTTATCAATTCCACGCATGTATTATATTATATTAGATCAGTTTCATTTTAAAAAAATCTTATTTAGGCCAATATTGATTATTAATTATGCTGGACTTTATAAAAAAATGTAACAAAACAAATTGCAACCAAGCATTGTAATTGCACAAAAATCAGGGCTGTGGAGTCGGATGAAAATTTACCGACTCCGACTCCAGCTCTTGACTCTAACTTCAATTTTTAGTTTATTTTATAATTTACTGCGTCCACCTAATGCATTTATATTGACTTATTAATAATGGATACAGGTATACATAAATAATTATATTCGTACTCAAATAAAACAATTTAATAAAAAAATAAAACTGAACGCAATCCACTTTTGGGGTTTATTGCGATTATAAAAGTCTGCATAGTATCAGGCATGAAACGATGAGAGGTTAACTGGTTAACACATACCGTAACGTTATTCATTAAAGAAAATGTTAAAGCAATTAAACGGAGTCGGAGTCGGTCGATTTTTTCCGACTCCGACTCCAAATCCGCCTAAAATCTTCCGACTTCATGACTCCGACTCCGACTCCACAGCCCTGACAAAAATACAACATTTGATTGATAGTAGGTAAACAATACCTATATTGTATTTCTCCAAAAATACTAATTGCAAGGTTTTCATACTTAATGTACAAGGCCGCGGGGAGAAAAGCAGAGCGACCGTAGCAGAGATGCAACATAGCAAGTGAGCAAGTTCGGCAGTGCGTCAGTCACGAAAACTCACTCACTGCTCACTCATATATTTATAACTATTTTGCATCTCTGTTTTCGTATTTTTGACGCCGTTGCTCTGTCGCCGTGACATTTATCGTGCCTTCAGCCTTATTCATAAAACCGATATGATTTCAATGATGTCATTCCGAAATAAAAACATTGATCAATATCAACAGAGACAATTATTTTGTATTATATCTAGAGCCTTGGTATGTGTATTGCGCAGCGTCTATTATTCATTTGAGTGATGTTGTTAAGTCTCAAAGCTAAAGAGGGGGACAATTCTGAGCGACTGGACACTGTATTTTAGTTTAATGAATTCTGTCTGCCTTTGAATGTCGTATTTCTGTTTCTGTTAATTTTTTTTTGCACTTATTTTATATTATGAGACTTTTTATATACCGAGTGTAGAAAGGGAAAGGGACGTAACCCACACAGAACAAACTTCACAAGAGACACAAAAGACGTATATTTAATGATTTTGGGGCAAAGTCAACATCCTTGAAGTACACCCTAGACTAATTCTAGTGTTTATCGACTCTTTTATTAATTTAATAGTTGATTACAATAAAATAATTTTTATAACTAATCGCATTAATAAATTTGACAGATTTCGCACTATTTAAATTTAAAACATACATTTTTACCTGGAGGTTTGAGGTCCAGCACTGCTACTTTTGATATGGAAAGACTAGAGTTAAATACAAATGATTGATTTGCAAAGGATTGGATGATCGATTTAAACAGTTGCAAAGTTTTTTCACATCAGAGTAAAATTTGTGATTTATTTTTTCCTTGATACAACAAACGTGGCGCGTACAATCAAATGTTGACTAATGTATTTTTTTTGTTACTCATTCGAAAAAAATGTCGATAACTCTTTGTGATTCTGTTTGAATATTTCATTTTTAAATTTTTCTCATTTTTCAGTGCCCTTAGTTACTAAATATTTAAAATTCTATTGTTTTCTATATCGGGTTTCTAAGAAGCTCTTATTCCTAGCCACTACTCTTGCGTCTTCACAGATTACCCCTTCATCCCGTAGTTCTACCGAATCCATTCAATATATAGTATTATACTACTTTTCAGTATATTAAGATCTAAGATTTGTTTGCTTCAAAGTGGAGCATATTGGCTACACAGTGTAAAGATATCCACTCCGAAAGTAAAATATATGGGTCTCTATAACGTGAAGACGTATTGACAGATTATTTTTCACGAGAATTATTTGTCGAACAATGCTCAACCCAACGGGTATCCAATCTTGCATTTTTGGATTTTGTAATCCGATAATAAAGAATCAAAACCGCATTCCCCAGATTTTTAGCCGTCCACGCTATCAACTACATTACCAGGGAGACAATGAAGACTATATGGCAGGTTAATACAGTTTGAGACGTTCGTAACACATAGCTGAGCTACTGAAAGATGTCCACCGTACTTAGGTTAGGTTAGGCTTAACAAATATTATATTTTATTTATTATAATAATTATAGTTAAAAATAAATCTCACAGCATTATTTTACACCTTGAGACCTCGAACTCAGGGAGCCATATACTTTGCAAGCTTATTTGATAACTAGCCACGTAACATACAACATATAATTGATTTCAAAATATATCCAATTCTTTTTTTATACAAGAGATACGTTTCAAAAGACTACATGAAAAATATACATAGGTTCAATTCCACTATATATAATTTGTTAATTCTTAGAACTAATTCATTTTCACAACACATACGTGCTTTTGCGACATTTTTAATATTACGTATCAAATAATATTATCACTTAGTCAGTCAGTGTCACTACTAGACAATAAAATGAACGTTTACTGTCGAGTTTTTGATGGTAATTAACAATTATAGTATGTTAGTAACTAGATATAATATGATTTGAATGTTGAAATTGTAACTTGATAAAGCGAGATTTTCTGATTTTTAAGCCTTCTTCATCTAAAAAGTTAAATGAATATTGGTCTTTTTTCTCGTAGTATGTTATTTGAAAGTAAAAGGCCTATTGCACTACACAATATTGAGTGCTCTTACTGCAGAGTGGGTGTGGTTTCTTGTATGTGGTTTAAGTGCCTAAGGCTTATTACACCGCGCTTAGTAAGGGTAAAGGTGCCTTGAAACTGTGTAGTGTAATAGGTCTTTAAGTTGAAAAACAAGGTGACAGATAATGTGATCAATAAGATTATATTGGTTTTTTATTCTTTAGACAAAGTGACAAAACAGTTTACCATATGAAAAAGTTGAAGGAACGGAGAGGTAATGAATAATCGAATAATTTATACTCATAGTTTGGGAATATTTGATTAAATGATAAGTATTATTAGCCATTAATAAACAACGGTATAAAAGATCGTTTCGCGTCCTTAAGCTTTTAAAAAATATATTATACTTTTAAAAAAGTACAAAGTTTGGGGTAAATTTCACGGTAAGATTTTTAAAATTTACAAAAACACAGTAGCAATCGAAGGGTTAAAAAATGTTTTTTAATAAAATTAAATTTTGAGTTCACCTTTATATTGGACGAGTTGAATATAATTGATCATTATTTCATTTAATAACATAAATCAATCTGATATTAAAAATATATATGTACGAGCAGTACATATGGAGAGTCATTGGTGCTGCACTTATGGTATGTTGTAAAAATACATAAATTGAACGTAATCGGCCTCTCCTCTGAGGTTTTATTTATGGCTTGGAATTTTTTACATTTTTATTGCATTTAATTCGGAGTGATATTACAGTACACAATATTAAGTGCTCTTACTGCAGAGTGGGCGTGGTCTTTTGTATGTGATTTAAGTGCCTAATGGCTTATTACACCGCACTTAGTAAGGGCAAGGGTGCCTTGTTGTTGTGTAGTGTGATAGGCCTTTTATTAAAAAATACCGTATGAAGAGAAAATTTATATATTAAATACATCTATAAGTAGGCTAAAGACAAGGATTAAAAACGAATTAAGAAATTTTCATCCTTTTAGTATTGTGAAAACGCTTCCTAGATGCCGCAGGGTAGATTATTAATTGGCGTTACCGCCACTCGGCTACGGCGGCTGACAAATTATTATTTTACGTATTCCACTAATGGCAACGATAAATTTAATTACATTCGCTATTCCGTTTATTGTATACAGCATTATTGTTGAGTGTCGCCTTGATAGGAGTTGGTCGAAACGTTTCACTCTGACATATTATACGAGATTAAGGGAAGGTGGAAAGATGAACAGTGGGCTGACATTCCTGGGGGAATTGTGATGTTCGCTCATATCTCGAATCAAAATGTCATGCCGTAATGAGGATGTCCCAAGGCAACGGCCACATCTCTTAACGTTAATAAGTCACAAATTCTTAACTAGGTATTTATCTTCTGAGATATTTCAACAAACAATATAGTTCGCTCGAGTACCGAATATTAAATGATTTTATTAAAAGTTATATAATATACATAAAGATAAAGAAATATTCAATTTTTTACTATTATTACGATACCAAATACTATAGACAATGAAATTCTATAGGGCTAACGTACGCATCTTGCTTCAGGGGGATACGGCTTCAAATCCTACATCTGCAGATTTAAAATACATCTAAAATGCACGAATGGGTTCATTGGGTTATGTAATTTTCTCGGAACCAATGTTTTGAAAAATAATCTGTCGAAAATGAGTTTTCACATTGCACCAAAACATACACCGTGTAGATCCATATGCGTCACTTTTGGAGCAGACATGATAAAATATATCGACCGAGGAAAGGAAAAAAGACGTGATCTATACAGAGCAAATTTTATAAGAGCCACAAAAAACGTTTATTTAATGATTCTGGGCCAAATTCAAAACATTAAATAGGCATAACCTTGAAGGGCATGAAGACTAAAAATTGTTTTTTATTTTCTCAATATGTTATAAATTTAATAAGGTATTTTAAAAAAACCAATACAATTGACGAGATGGAATCCCTCGTCGATGATTGCAAATTGTATCAGCCATCCTTTTTTCAAACTTAAAAGCAAAATTTAGATATTTATTCGACATTTTCAGTTTATATTCTTTTGACAGACTATGTATTAAGTTGTATAAATTGTGATTATGTCATTTGGAAAAAAAACTGAGAATTACGTCCTTGTTCCTTTCCGAAGTCGATATATTTATATAAATTTAAGGAGAAATGCAATAATGGTACGGCTGTGAGACTGTGTAACGTAAAATTAAACGAGAATCGCTATAGATGGAATCATTTTTATTCTATTGTAGGACTCTAGTAAAAATATAATCAATATAATAAAATATGCATAGTAAAGTGTACGAATATGTCATGTTTTACAACGTTTATTCTGAAAATAAAGCATATGGATCTCTGCAATGTGACAAATTACCCAAAAGAATATTAGATATATAGTCAGCCAAATACTACCCACTAGGCTTCCAATACTGTATCTTCGAGTTTCTTTAACATCTCTGAAATCTGAACTTGCAATGTCACACGCTTATCTTCCAACTACCCAGAGGATATATATATATATAAACATATACATATCCTTGTTACTTACGTATATATATATAATATAAAATTCTGCCACTTATTTAATATTATATATAGGCTTATCGCTATTAACAACCATTAAAAAAGATTTGATATTATATTTAAGATCGAGCACGCTTACTAACAACTTAATCAATTAACAGTTTAAGGATTAAAGAATTTATAAGCTATGACTTCATTGTTTTCATATTTTATTTTATCTTTTACATTCTGTTTTTTTAATGCGACGATAGTTATATTTCTTTTAGAGCGATATCCATTACACAGGTAGTCGTTCTCGTTGGCAGATGTTTATGAATACATTAACTTAGATTTGAATTTTTATGCGAAAAGAGAATATTTATTATAAGAAATACTGTTGAACAAATACAACATACAACGTTATTCTGTTTGGAAAAGGAGAAAAAAATATATGGGACCACTTTGATTCATATTTTATAAACCGCAGGAATGACGCTGGGGTGACCAAAATTTTGTATATTTCAAACTATATCTACAGACATATCGACTGTGGAAAGGACGTAGCCCACATAGAAAAAGTTTTACAGGAGGCCCAAAAGACAATTTTTATGATTTTGGACCAAAGTCAAAACATTACATAGATACAACCTTGAAATTTATCAAGACTTAGACTGGTGTTTTGTTTACTCAATATTATATTAATCTAATAAGTTATTTTAGAAAAACCAAGAATATTGATTATTTGAAAGCTTTTTTTCTCAGTCAAAAACCTGATGGGCCATCTTTTTTTCAAATTTAAATCTTTTTCAGCTTCCGTTATATTGATAGAACGTGAATAAAAGCTATTTCGAAAAATTTAGGGTTTTGTCATTTTTCCTTTCCACAGTCGATATATATATCTCAAAGTTTGGAAGGTAGAAGTTTTCATAACGCGAAAACTTACTGCGGGAATTGATCCACGTCCTCTATTGCCAAAAAGTACGCATTTATCAACTCGACTACCCAAGACGCAAATAAAGACACTGTTGAACTAGAAAGAGAGCTAGGACCTAACGTTTTAAGAATTTTATCAACTCCAAATAGACACGCGTACAAGATAATCATCTGACACGTGTAGTATCGGAAAGACGAATTCATAGATCACTAGATTAAAGAACTCATTTAGTTATGCAAAAGTACTTGGCAAGGCAATACATAGATTTTGGTATCAATTATATTAAAAGATATCTCGAGAGTACATATTTTTCATATAAATATATTATACCGTTTGAAAACTTTTCACTGTGGACATATCAGGAATTAGTTTTTTGAGATATATCGATAATTTCCAAGGGACTAAATACATCTCAGACCAGTTTCAATTGTGAAATATTATCATCAACCATATTTATATTTCCATCTATAGACATTCATCATCCTTCATTATGTTGCTATAAAAAATATTTGTAGTAGTTTCATATACATGTCTAAAAGTAACATAAAAGGCAAATAAAGTAAATCCTGCAGAATATATCTCTTAAACTCAATTTATAGAAATTAAAAATGAACAATGACCGATAAATACTACCTTCAGGATAAATCAGGCGGAATTAAGGACTCCTGGCAAGGCCTGGGACCTGAGATGGCTGGCGATTGGCAGAAATTCCGGGATGTGAGATGTAGCAGTCAAGTTATGTATGGAACGTAAATGGCGAAAAAAAAGGAAGAAGAATAACAAAAAAGTTTTGGACCAGGACCACTAGGGTGCAGGATTTATTCCTGCATCTGTCGGAAATTTTAAAATGAGGGACTGGATTCCTCATTGGGTTAAGTTGTCTGACAATTAATTCTAGTGAAACATAATCTGTCAAGTTACGTACCCATATTGTGTAAATCCACATGCTCCTGTTTTAGTCATTATAACTGCCACTTGATTATTATAACAAAACAATGTATTTTCAAAATACTAAATAGATTATGAATAAAAGCTTATAATGATAACTTGTATAGAATTTCTGTGTTAGAAATAATTGACTATTTTTATACCATTTAATAAGTATACTAATAAAACATTGTGTTGGATAAGTTTCCTTGTATAAAAATTAATGAATATCAAAAAATAAAATTCATTATAGTATTTTAATTATACAAAAAATAGAGGATGTAGCATAATTTTGAAACTGTATAAAAAGAGTCCGGTGTATTTCGTATTTTGAGGAATCCTGGTTGTATATTTGGGTTTTCAGTTTGTTCATCATTCATTTTGACAGAGCATAAGATGAAGATAACTAAGCTGACTCCAGACCACTTCAGTAGCCAATTTATTACAGACCACGGTGGTTTTG